>LGRX02029213.1:0-25635 GCA_001247695.2 Cymbomonas tetramitiformis | reverse complement strand
TTTCTTGCCAGTTTTTTAACATTCCACCGCAGGGAGTTAGAAAGGAGCCTGTGTGCTTGAGGTTGTATTTTTGTATTGCGGAGGTAACATTCCTCGACATGTAGAGTTGTCTGGGAAGGGTGGTGATTAATGTGGTTTCACCCGCTTCATTTTCAGGGTAATTTTTAGAGTCGATAGCGTATCCAAGTTTTGCCATAATGTGACCTGTACGCCTAAACCAGTTAAAGCGTTTGTCTTTAGTGTGACTGTAGGTTGCATAGTGTGATAAGGGGAAACCCGAGATGGCATTTTTACCCATTTCGTTGTTCATGTTTTGAATTATTATTTTAAGCCATAGATTGCTGTTTCTACGGTATAGTGAGATGAGGTGGGGATCAGTGATACGGTCCGTGTGGTTGTGTTGCCAATATTCGTGTTCATCCGCAGAACACAGGGTGTTCATAGTTTCAGTAATACACGACGCGGTTACAACATCAAAGACACTATCAATACCGTACCCGCCTTGGCAGACTGCTGTCCAGATTATTTGGTGATTGGTGTCAACTGGGCAGCCCAAATATTTAATTATAAACGAAGCTATCATTTTGTCTAATTCAATTGCGACATTCTTTGAGGAGTTGGCAATTGCTGAGGTAACTTTAAGGGGGTATGCCATCCTCGGAACTACAACCGCATTTATAACATATCTTAGCTGGTGTAGAGTCATGTGTTGCAGTTGGATGGATATTAAGGTAGATTTAAGTCTGTCGATAAGGATTTCCGCCTGTTTGTCCCATTCCCCATTTAGTGCAAACCATACTCCGAGATATCTGTTTACCTCTTTGCTATTGGAGAAATCGAGGAATTCTGGTGACTCAGGGGGTATCCATTTCGAATCAATGGAAGGACTTGAGTCATTTGTATTGGGCTCCAGATGACCCCCTGAGATGAGTAAATCATCGGACAGGTCATATCGCGTTACTGTTTTGCCCTGAGGTTTGATGCGCTTTCTGTAAGAGTATTTGGATTTCTTAACATTGATGGGAATACCAATAAAGCTCATAAATTCATTAACTATACCTAGCATGTCTTGAACTTCGTCTTTAGTTTTCCCCACGAGAATGATGTCATCACAAAAGAACCGTGCAAAGATATTTAAAGTGGTGTCCTTTTCTAATAGGTTTTGGGAGGGAGGAATAACATTGTTTCCTGGTTTGTCTGGTCTATGGCGTTCCGAGTTCAGTTCATATCCATATGTGGTTCCTGTCGGGTTTACACCGTTTGCTCTTTTTGCTAACCAAATTGCCAGAATGTCCATAATGGCTACAAACCTTAGTGGGCTCAAAACTTCTCCCTGAGGAACTCCACATTCTAGGGACCATTCATCCGTGAGGCCTTCTTCAGTGAGTACCATTCTAGAGGCATCATTGGTAATGTCTGAGATGATGTTGATTATTTGTGATGGGAGTCCCAACTTTCTGAGCGCTAAATTGCTCATCCAGAATTCAGCTCTGTCAAATGCTTGTTTTAGGTCCAGGTAAACTACGTGGAGGTCTTTGTCGTATCTATTGGCATCCGAAATTACTTCATTCAGAATTTGGAGTGAGTCATCTATGTTTTTATTCGGAAGAAAGGCATCTTGAATGGGAAAGAGAATGGGGTGGGTGTTAAGTATTGTTTTGAGACGGTTAGCAATTATTGTATTAAATAGTTTAAGACCCGTTTCCAACATTGTGAGGGGTCTAGAATTATCTATTGTACATGGTGCAGAGGGATTTTTAGGGATTGGAAGGATGACTCCAGATTTTGCACTCTTTGGGAATTTCCCAGTTATAAGAATGTGGTTAAAAAGTGAGACAGTAACCTCTTGAAAATTCTCTGGGCCCTTGATCCACTGCGAGTATCTCATCCCTGAGGGTCCTGGTGCTGTAGAGATACCACAGTCCGAGTATGCTTGTTGGAGTTCTTTGTGCGTGATTTCTGTCAATAATCTCACGGCAGCCGTATCGGGAATTTTAGGGCTGTCCTTGAGAATGTCAGTAAGCCACTCAGGGAGTTCATCCGGCTCAGTCGGGTTAGTAGAAAATAATTTTTTGTTTTTGTATTCATCTAGTGTTGTGTTTAGTCTTTCTGTTTTTGTCTCAGGTATCTTTCCATCACTACCTGGGGTTGCGGCTGCACCTTTTTCAGTAGGTTTCATCTTTCCCATGACTGTGTCTAGAAACCTCGAAAGGTTAGTTGAGAAAAGATGCTGCAGGGCTTCTTTTTCTCGGAGTTTGCGTCGTTCAATGTCTGTGTCTCTGCTTTTCTGAAAAGCATTTCTGATTATTACATAATTTTCATGCAATCGTAATCCCCATGTGGCTGCTGCTTCATTGTGTTTGGGTTGGAGCGAGGCAAACGGTAGCGTGCGGGCAGCCTTTTTGGCTTGCTTTGGAATGTTGCTAACATGAGTTCTTGTATCCAAATATTTGATGGTGCGGCGTACTGTGTTTAGCCATTTGTATATATAGTTAGATACTGCTGATGGTTTTTCGGACCTCCCACTTTTGTTCAGATTCTTGGTGCCAAAGGCGTCACTTGCCGCCTGATGTGCCAATTTGTGCAGGGTATCCCATGTCGCGTCAGGGTGCATTTCCTTGAGGCCAGTGCCGCCGTTTCTAGTTGCTTCCGATCCATTTTCCATTTCGAGTGTGCTATGTAGTCTTTCAGTGTAAGACACCCAGCCTGTAGCGTATTGGAATAAATGGGCGGTGCAGTCTATTTTTTCCGAATGCATCTCAGATCCGTACAGGTTCCAGAATTTAGCAGGCATATGGGGTTGTAGAAGAATATTCCAGCTGGTCATGTGCTCATCTGTGTTGGATTTCGTGATTTTCTTAACTTCCAGTGAGCTGAATGAAAGGTGTCGTTTGAGATAGGCATTTACATCTTTCTTATTTAGAAGGTGAGGCGAACCTATATGCCAGATGTTATCTTTGTCGTTATGGCCTAAGTTTAGACCACCTTCCGGCATCCCCTTTCCTCTAGAGAGTAAGTGAGCTGCATGCCATGGGCTGTTAAGGTGAATCCACCATTCCTTGGGTTTGTTGTGCCATTTTAGACATTGTTCTATGTTGTCTGTCTCTTTATTTTTAGCTATGAGCTTGCTCACTGTTATGGGGCTGCCGTCAGTATTATCCCGTTTAAGATCGAGATCAGTGGTGTCACCCTTGATGGTGCTGATAGTGGCTCTAGCTTTGTTTTTATTGATGCACGCGTGCACAAGTTCATTTGTGCTATATCCGTTTGCTTCGAGAAGTCCTACCATATCTTTCCTGTTTATTTTCCTTTTTGTATCCTTATTTTTGTTTGTCATTCTAATTGGGTACCCTGGGTACTCATCATGTGTGGTTTCCTTGCTTGGCACCATTAAATCTAGGTGTTGGCAAAGTTGTATCGGTAGAAATCTCCGGTTTGGTGTCGTTTTGAGGGAGCTTAAATTCAGCCCATACTATCCCGTGGTCGGAGATGATATAAGGGTTTTCCTCCGTCCATCCTGTTTTAACTGTCATTTCTGCCATAGTTGTGTTGGCCATGATATGGGTGAGTTTTGCTTTTGAGTTTTTGGATATGACATGTGTGAAAATTTCCGTGTTTGGATTACGGTCCATTATCAGTTCATTAAGAGAACATCTGTCATTGTTGAAATAAGTTAAAGATGCTTATTCTTTTCGACATGCTCTTGATATGACATGTAACTTCCACCTGACACCCGCTGATTTGGGGTAATGGTACAGTTTTTGTCACCTATCTCTACGTAGGCCTTCTTTGGGTTATTTCCTGCCTTCCCTGCCCAGTCAGTGAGTGTGTCATATAATTCCACTTGTTCCTCTACTAGTGTAGCATCATTCATATAACCGCTGGCTATGTAGAGCTCAAAGCCGTTATTTCCTGAAAATTTGGTCATTACTGCTCTCTTTGCATCTCCATCGATTGTGGTGACCGAGGTGGATAGTGGTAAACTTTTCGGATTCCATAGGATCATGGAACCACTGGAAGCTCTTTCATTTACATGAGACGTGCGAAATTGGATTCCATTTTGTGTCATTAGGGTTTTAATTAATGCAAGGTTTTCAGTATTTACCTTGGTTTCTGATATACATATTATATCAGCCCGTCCGTCGATTAAAAGATTGCAGATTATTTCTAATTTGATTAAACTGTCTTTATCTTCTTTGTGGTGTCGGAGGCCTCTCATATTCATACCCATTATAATCAAATTGTTAGAGTGTTGTGCTAGTTGTAGTTTTGTGAGTCGGTCTAATTCTTCTGACTGTTTCATGGCGCTTTTGTGTTTTGCTTTTTGTAGTATGCATCTGCCATCTGCGTCATAAATGTTCTCAATATCAAAGATTTTGTTTGTGCATTTGGTTTTAAGGATTATTCTCTTTTGTTTATGAGAGTGTTTCCTGCGGTATCCATATGTGTGGGGTTCACAAGAAGGCTTTCCTTTGCCTGAGCTGAGGTGATTATAAGCAGTGTGGGTGGATTTACAGTCTTTGTTTTCAGAATTTGGCTTTGTTGGATGTGCATCAATTTTCGGAAGGTGAGTTCTCAGTGATTGTCGTATGGTCGAAATGGCTTTGTTATTTTCGCGTTTGATTATCCTAACTTCTCTGCCCGTTTGTGGTAGGATTCTAATATTTAGGTTTTCAAGTTCGTATAGTAGGTCTCTGTTTAATTGTGCTGCTGAGAAGAATTTGGTGTTGTGCAAGATGTGAAAGGCTTTGTGGGCTAGTGTAAACTTGAAAACCCCCATGTTATTCGGATGTACTCCCAGTTTCAAGGTTATGCGGTGCACACTTAGGTCTTGAGGGAGAAGTGTGAAAATGTCTTTCTGGTATTTATTGCTAGAGATATCAAACTCACAGTGAATAATCTTTCTTTCTGGAATGATGTGGACTGCAGTTGACCATATGTCATTAGTCACAAGAAGGTGAATTTGAATGTTGGTGTTATCCGTGCTCGAGGTGTGGTGATATTTCCTATGCGATTCGATGGCTTCTGAAACAATTGTTTCATTAGTGGTGTGTGTCTTCCATTTCAGTCTAAAAGTTTCTATCAGAGTTTCTATCTGCTTTTTAGGTGTGGCACCTCTACGTGTGAGGATATGGTGGGAAGGTGAGGTCATATTTGGGCCACTGATTGCGGCGTCGTTTCCAGCGTGCTCCAAGTGTTTGAGCTCCCGTGTGTTGCGGGTATTCTTTGCCAGCAGTCCTATTTCTTTCCTCATTTCTAATCGGTATTTATGTATTTCCTTTTGCATTGTTTTGTCGCCATACTCCCCACTACATAAATCAGATTTTAGGTACTCGAAAAATGAGGTCTGGTGCGAACCTCTGTTCCATTGTGCCCATTTGAAGGCGGTTTTTGCTACCCATGTGCCACAGTTATATGTATCTGTTTGAAATGTATCCTTGCTAATGGTAATTGTGGATTCCTTATCTTCTGTAATGGTTATGAAAATTTTCAGCCAGGTTTTGAGTGCTACCTCAATCCTATTAATGGTTTCTCTTTCGGCTTTATCTCCAAAGGGGTCATATATGTAAGCTTCTATTTTCCCGGATGATGATAAGCGGATCATTATAAGACGCCAATGTATATTGTCACACACGCCTATTTGTGTGTGGCCATATTTCTTGAGTCTGCTATTAATAAGTTGTGTGAGTTTTTGGTCCTTCCCTGTCATCTTTAGCATCATGTCTGTAAGGTCCATAGGGGCTATGGTACTCGGGTCCCGTATTTTCATTGCATCACCAACATGAGTTGCATTTAACCACCCCTTTTCTGAAAAAAGTGATTCCGTGGCCATTTTAGTTTCATCTACTGCATTATCTTCGGTGCTTGCTCCACCGCTTAACATCTGCTCAGGTTCAGGCATATTATGTTGTTTGGTATCGTTATCCTTCTTGTGGTGGGTTTTATGTTTCATTATTCTTAGAGGTGATTTCATTTTTGATTTCTTAGTATTTTGGGTCCGTGTCCTCTCCCAAAGCCATGCCATTTTGGGGTTTTGAATCATGTATTTCAAGGCGCTCTTGCTTATCCTTTTGCAGGCTTTAGGTCTCTTGTGGGCTAGGTGTATTATGACTCTAGGTCCCGGGAAATATTGTTTAGGGTTCAACTTCATTTTGCTGAGTCCCGCCATTAAATGAAAAAACATGATAGTGGGCCCGTAAGTGGTTGTTTGCAGTTCCGCTCGTGTTTTAATAATATTTTCCTCACATCTCAAGAGGTGTCTCATTATGTAATATGTCATAATTATGCTGCCGCTTATGTCTTTATCTATTTTTATTTCCATTTAAAATATATTTCGGACCGTGCTAGGCTTACTATAAGATACATATCTTGTGTTAAGTTAGCAGCCCGTATTTTGAGGTAAGACTGCCGTGTTAAGTTAACACATATGTGTGTTAAGTTGACATATTGTTGCCTTAAGTTAACAGGCTGCCGAGTTCGGTTTGAGGACTGTTTTCTTAAGCTATCAGTGGTGTATATTATGCTAACAGACTGTATTGTCACACTACCAAACCGGCATTTATTGGTGGCATAGGAACTAGTTAAGTTACTAACTTGTTTAGTGACTTCTACGTATCTGTTTGAAAGGTTTAGTCTTCTATGTATCAGTCTGACAGTGCGCACCTTGCTTCCCCCATTCCCGTGGCTTCTGAGCATTATTGTGCTCTCCGTGTTACGCGTTACACCCACTTGTTGCCTCCCCTCAGATACCACATCGTTTATTTGGGCATTCCTCTTTCGCACATGGTTTCGTATATGTCCTCGGGTCCCTTCCCTGAAATTTTTTGGTTCTAGGCTCTTTTTTGCAAAATTTCGATTTTTAGCGAATTGTGCCTCATGCAATTCGCTTCCGGTCCAAGGTTGTCCGTTTTCCTTTATTTTTTCCCTACTATCCCTTATTGTCATATTTAAGCATTGTGTGAAATATTTTCGCCCAATTTTACTCCTACGCACCTCTACCCGTCCCATATTCCCTAGGTATCGACTCGAGAGGTTAGGGTTTCCTATTATTTTGGTGCTTATAGCCGCCTTTCCCCCTAGAATCATGTGTTCGTGCCCCCGGGTCTCTCGTAAAATATTTTTATCATTTCTATTACGGTGTATTGCATTCAGTACTAAGTTGTTTAAACACCAGACTAAGTTTGCCGCGGCCCGCTTCAGGTTAGCAGCAAGCCGCTTCGGAAAGTATATGGGTTTATTTAAGTTATTAGTTAACCGCTTGTTGCTTTCCGAGCACCGTGTTAGTGATATTAAACTTACCGAGTTATTTGCACATCGTAATAAGGTTACTAGGAGCCATATTGTGCTGTCCACAGGCTGTATTATTAAGTCAGCTAGGCACTTCATTGAGTTATGTGTAAGCCGTCTTAAGTTATCTGCATAACGAGGTAGAGTAGCTTTGGGCCTAGTATAGTTATTTTCAGACTGTTTGAAGTTGTCTGAGCACCGCGTTAAGTTATCAGACTGCCACCTTAAGTTTTCATGTAATATATTATTCGGTTGTGCTAAGTTCATAACCCATTGAAATAAGTTATCCGACTGCCGTGATAAGTTAACATACTTTTGTGTTAAGTCAACATACTTTTGTGTTAAGGTAACATATTGTTGTCTCAAGTTATCAGACTGCCGTGCTCGGTTAAAAAACTCTAGAAAGCTGCTTTTTTCAGTTCCCAAAGCTATTTTATGACTGAGTGGTGGTAAAATGCTTTGGCAGTTTGCACCGTGGGATGAGGGTAAGCTATACAAGATGACAAAGCTTTGAGTGGAGGATGCTGAAAGTAAAAAGAGCAGTGTCAAGGCAAGTTGAAAAGCAGTTAGAATGCTCACCAGAGATTTGTACATATAGAAAAGAGGGGGCCTGGAGTTATTACTCATACCCTACCAGCTGGATGTTGCTGGTTAATTCTAGTGAGCTCTTGCAAACTGTCGATCGTGCAGCTATAACGAAAACTGTTTGTGAGTAGCAAAAGAAAGGAGAATCTCAAGCAGTAAGGTCAGCCAAGCAGTAATGGTCTGTGGGAATGTTTGTGACAAGGGATGTCTTTGAATCTTTGCAGTTAGCACTTTGGTGTAGCAGGTTAGTATCTACCTGAGATGTTGGCTCCACCAGATCTTGCCGCATAAGCAATTTCCTCTTTTCTTTCGGAGCCAGAGGTTTGTTTGTGGGCTGGACTTTGTGATGCCGGCTCGGATTTTCTTTTTTCTGCCCGTGCACGATTCTGCTCCCACCGCGCGGAGCCTGCACCTCGTGATCCTGTGCTCTGAGGCCCTGCAGTGTAAGAAGAGCCCCCACCTTTCCCTTTGCCCTTTCCCTTTCCTTTTTGCTGAGTGTCGGAGCAAATTTTGGAGTAATGACCGTATTTTTTACTTGAGGGATGGCACTTTTTGCACTGCCACGCACTGCACTGCGTGATGTAAACCACCCCCATAGGATCGAAGGCATACTGGGTCGGGATGAAGTAAATTGAGTGTTCTTTCGAGACCGGATTCAGTATTGCTGGCTCAGGTGTGGGTCCAAGCGGTGGTCTGAGAATTGTATAAAGCCTGCGGATGAAACGGCCGCCACTTTTGGTGCTCTCACTGAAAGATTGAACGTACACGATTCTGGAAACAAACTCTGAGAAGATTGAACCACTGAGAAATTGCACAATTCTTTCCGTGGACACCTGCAAGTTTGCCGCGGCAGCCACAAAATTGATGTTGAACCTCACAAGTCTGTCAGATTTGGGTTCTGAAATGTAACGGCGGTCGTCAATGACATAAACCGCTTTCTCAAGAATTACTCTGGCTTCGCTTTCTGATTTCACCCGTACTAGAATGAATGGGTCTTTGGGTCTTTGGTCAGTGGGATCGACAGGGCTGTCAGCAATGAGGTCCGCAGGTCTGTCTCGGCCTTTTATTGAAAGATGCGAGATGTCAAGTGAGTGGCGCTCCAGCAATTGGGTGATTTGACGAGTCGTCTCACTAATTTCTTTGTTGGAAAATTTCCTGCGGTCACCCTTGTCCATACGCGTGATCTTTACAGTTTGAATGAAGTCCTCGTTCGAAAGATCACCCTCGTGTCCTTCTACCTGCTCAGTTCTCTTACTAATTTCGTCCGCATATTTCTGAGCACGCAGAACAGCTGAGGGGTCGAAATCTCCTGACTCTTCGTGATCCACTAGCTGGCTCTGAAAGTCCCCTGTGAGATTCGCGCTTCCGTATCCGCCTGTGCCACAAATGAAAAGCTCGTACAGCTTATTGCAGTTAGTCACTAAATTAGTTATTGACTTGAACGGCAGTCCTAGTGAGAAGAAACGATTTGTTAATTCCGACACCAACAATGAGCAATTCGCGTCGTTCGGAGTTTCTGAAAGCACGTCTTGGACAGTTGGAAAACAGTGTCACTGTAGGCGGCGTTTAGAGCTGGCCCACATTCTGAATGTGGGCCGGTGAGGGTCACTCACTTGTCGCGTCTCAGCTCTCAGGCCCATACTTAAGGGCCCCCCATACTTAAGGGCGGCCGAGACGGCTGGTGGTAGCTAAGGATTTACTGGTGGTAGGTACCACTTACACGTCGGATTTCGTGGGCACTGGATATGACTTGTGATAAATGAAATATGGTCAACTGCGGTCCACATAATTCCAGAAAGAAAGATTATTTATTGTGATTTTGATATTTCTACAAACAATCACCATAAAGACATCTTCACACCTCTCCCAAAAGACCTAAGTGTGCACCGCATAACCTTGAAACTGGGAGTACACCCGAACAACATGGGGGTTTTCAATTTTACACTAGCCCACAAAGCCTTCCACATCCTGCACAACACTAAATTCTTCTCGGCAGCACAACTAAACAGAGATCTACTATACGAACTTGAAAACCTAAACATTAGAATTCTACCGCAAACGGGCAGAGAAGCTAGAATAACCAAACACGAAAACAACAAAGCCATCTCAACCATACGACAATCATTAAGATTTCACCTCCCGAAAATTGAAGCACATCCTACAAAGCCAAATCCTGAAAACAATGAGTGTAAACCTTCCTACACTGCTTATAATCACCTCATCTCAGACAAAGGAAAACTTTCTAGAGCACACCACACACATGGATACCGCAGGAAACACTCTCATAAACAAAAGAGAATAATCCAAAAGACCAAATGCACAAACAAAATCTTTGATTGTGAAAACATTTATGATGCAGATGGCAGATGCATCTTACAAAAAGCAAAACACAAAAGAGTTAGTAAACAATCTGAAGAATTGGACCGGCTTACAAAATTACAACTAGCACAACACTCTGGCAGTCTGATCATAATGGGTATGAATATGAGAGGCCTCCGACACCACAAAGAAGATAAAGACAGTTTGGTTAAATTAGAAACAATTTGCAATCTTTTAATTGACAAACGGGCCGATATAATTTGTATATCAGAAACCAAAGTGAATACTGAAAATCTTGCATTAATTAAAACCCTAATGACACAAAAAGGAATCCAATTCCGCACATCTCATGTAAACGAAAAAGCTTCCATTGGTTCCATGATCTTATGGAACCCGAAAAGTTTACCACTTTCCATCTCGGTAACCACAATTGATGGTGATGCAAAAAGGGCAGTAATGACAAAATTTTCAGGAAATAACGGTCTGGAGCTCTACATAGCCAGCGGTTACATGAATGATGCCACACTAGTAGATGAACAAAAGGAATTATATGACACACTCACTGACTGGGCAGGAAAAGCGGGAAATAATCCCAAAAAGGCCTACATAGAGATAGGTGACAAAAACTGTACTATTACCCCAAATCAGCGGGTGTCGGGTGGAAATTACATGTCATATCAAGAGCATGTCGAGAAGAATAAGCACCTTCTGTCTTATTTCAACAATGACAAATGTTCTCTCAATGAACTGATCATGGACCGAAACCCAAACACAGAAATTTTCACACATGTTATATCCAAAAACTCAAAAACAAAGCTCACTCATATCATGGCAAACTCTACTATGGCAGAGATGACAGTTAAATCTGGTTGGACGGAGGAAAACCCTTATATTATCTCCGACCACGGGATAGTATGGGCTGAATTTAAGCTCCCACAAAACGACATCAAACCTGAGATAACTTCAGATGCAACTTTGATGACACCTAGATTTAATGGTGCCAAGGAAACCACACATGATGAGTACCCAGGTTACCCAATCAGAATGACAAACAAAAACACGGATACAAAAAGGAAAATAAACAAGAAAGATATTGTAGGTCTCCTTGAAGCAAACGGATACAGCACAAATGAACTTGTGCACGCGTGCATCAATAAAAACAAAGCAAGAGACGCTATCAGCACCATCAAGGGTGACACCACTGATCTTGATCTTAAACGGGATAATACTGACGGCAGCCCCATAACAGCGAGCAAGCTCATAGCTAAAAATAAAGAGACAGACAACATAGAACAATGTTTAAAATGGCACAATAAACCCAAGGAATGGTGGATTCACCTTAACAGCCCATGGCATGCAGCTCATTTACTCTCTAGAGGAAAGGGGATGCCAGAAGGTGGTCTCAACTTAGGCCATAACGACAAAGATAACATCTGGCATATAGGTTCGCCACACCTACTAAATAAGAAAGATGTAAATGCCTATCTCAAACGACACCTTTCATTCAGCTCACTGGAAGTTAAGAAAATCACGAAATCCAGCACAGATGATCACATGACCAGCTGGGATATTCTTCTACAACCCCATATGCCTGCTAAATTCTGGAACCTGTACGGATCTGAGATGCATTCGGAAAAAATAGACTGCACCACTCATTTATTCCAATACGCTACTGGCTGGGTGTCCTACACTGAGAGACTACATAGCACACTTGAAATGGATAATGGACTGGAAGCGGCTAGAAACGGCGGCACTGGCCTCAAGGAAATGCACCCTGACGCGACATGGGATACCCTGCACAAATTGGCACATCAGGCGGCAAGTGACGCCTTTGGCACCAAGAATCTGAACAAAACTGGGAGGTCAGAAAAACCATCAGCAGTATCTAACTATATATACAAATGGCTAAACACAGTACGCCGCACCATCAAATATTTGGATACAAGAACCCATGTTAACAACATTCCGAAGCAAGCCAAAAAGGCTGCCGCACTCTACCGTTTGCCGCGCTCCAACCCAAACTCAATGAAACAGCAGCCACATGGAGATTACGATTGCATGAAAATTATGTAATAATCAGAAATGCTTTTCAAAAAAGCAGAGACACCGACATTGAACGACGCAAACTTCGAGAAAAAGAAGCCTTGCAGCATCTTTTCTCAACTAACCTTTCGAGGTTTCTAGACACAGTCATGGGAAAGATGAAACCTACTGAAAAAGGTGCAGCCGCTACCCCAGGTAGCGATGGAAAGATACCTGAGACAAAGACAGAAAGACTAAACACAACACTAGATGAATACAAAAACAAAAAATTATTTTCTACTAACCCAAATGAGCCAGATGAACTCCCACAGTGGCTCACTGATATTCTCAAGGATAGCCCTAAAATCCCCGATACGGCCGCTGCGAGACTACTGACAGAAATCACGCACAAAGAACTTCAACAAGCATACTCGGACTGTGGCATCTCCACAGCACCAGGACCCTCAGGAATGAGATACTCGCAGTGGATCAAGGGCCCAGAGAATTTTCAAGATGTTACTGTCACACTTTTTAACCACATTCTTATAACTGGGAGATTTCCTAAGAGTGCAAAATCTGGAGTCATCCTTCCAATCCCTAAAAACCCCTCTGCACCATGTACAATAGATAATTCTAGACCCCTCACAATGTTGGAAACGGGTCTTAAACTATTTAACACAATAATTGCTAACCGTCTCAAAACAATACTTAACACCCACCCTATTCTCTTTCCCATTCAAGATGCCTTTCTTCCGAATAAAAACATAGATGACTCACTCCAAATTTTGAATGAAGTAATATCGGATGCCAATAGATACGACAAAGACCTTTACGTAGTTTATCTGGACCTTAAACAAGCATTTGACAGAGCTGAATTCTGGATGAGCAATTTAGCGCTCAGAAAGTTAGGACTCCCATCACAAATAATTAACATCATCTCAGACATCACCAATGATGCTTCTAGAATGGTACTCACTGAAGAAGGCCTCACAGATGAATGGTCCCTAGAATGTGGAGTTCCTCAGGGAGAAGTTTTGAGCCCACTAAGGTTTGTAGCCATTATGGACATTCTGGCAATTTGGTTAGCAAAAAGAGCAAACGGTGTAAACCCGACAGGAACCACATATGGATATGAATTGAACTCTGAACGCCATAGACCAGACAAACCAGGAAATAATGTTATTCCCTCCTCCCAAAACCTATTAGAAAAGGACACCACTTTAAATATCTTTGCACGGTTCTTCTGTGATGACATCATTCTCGTGGGGAAAACTAAAGACGAAGTTCAAGACATGCTAGGTATAGTTAATGAATTTATGAGCTTCATCGGTATTCCCATCAATGTTAAGAAATCCAAATACTCTTACAGAAAGCGCATCAAACCTCAGGGCAAAACGGTAACGCGATATGACCCATCTGATGATTTACTCATCTCAGGGGGTCATCTGGAGCCCAATACAAATGACTCAAGTCCTTCCATTGATTCGAAATGGATATTTCCTGATGTGTTGCAGTTGAATGGATATTCCCCTGAGTCACCAGAATTCCTTGATTTCTCCAACAGCAAAGAGGTAAACAGATATCTCGGAGTATGGTTTGCACTAAATGGGGAATGGGACAAACAGGCGGAAATCCTTATTGACAGACTTAAATCTACCCTAATATCCATCCAACTGCAACACATGACTCTACACCAGCTAAGATATGTTATAAATGCGGTTGTAGTACCGAGGATGGCATACCCCCTTAAAGTTACCTCAGCAATTGCCAACTCCTCAAAGAATGTCGCAATTGAATTAGACAAAATGATAGCTTCGTTTATAATTAAATATTTGGGCTGCCCAGTTGACACCAATCACCAAATAATCTGGACAGCAGTCTGCCAAGGCGGGTACGGTATTGATAGTGTCTTTGATATTGTAACCGCGACGTGTATTACTGAAACTATGAACACCCTGTGTTCTGCAGATGAACACGAATATTGGCAACACAACCACACGGACCGTATCACTGATCCCCACCTCATCTCACTATACCGTAGAAACAGCAATCTATGGCTTAAAATAATAATTCAAAACATGAACAACGAAATGGGTAAAAATGCCATCTCGGGTTTCCCCTTATCACACTATGCAACCTACAGTCACACAAAAGACAAACGCTTTAACTGGTTTAGGCGTACAGGTCACATTATGGCAAAACTTGGATATGCTATCGACTCTAAAAATTACCCTGAAAATGAAGCGGGTGAAACCACATTAATCACCACCCTTCCCAGACAACTTTACATGTCGAGAAATGTTACCTCCGCAATACAAAAATACAACCTCAAGCACACAGGTTCCTTTCTGACTCCCTGCGGTGGAATGTTAAAAAACTGGCAAGAAAGTAAAGGTTTCTTTAGGCTGAGCGGTAATAGACCTCCTGGATGGCTAACCGAAATTGAAAAGGAAATGCTTCAAAACCCGGTAGATTTGGACCCACAGGCCAGATATGTCAAGAAACAGTATAGAGACAACATAGTACCCCCCGACACGGGTGAATTTCATTGGAAAGGAAATGGTGACCGAAATTCCATCTCTCTTATTCACATTACCAATATTGACTTAGAGGCCATGTCAATACAATATACAGAATACAGTAACAATGCCATAAACCCTAATGTCTTTATCAGAATCGAAGGTACCAACAGTTTTCAATACGACTTTGAATATAGCATCACCAATGACGGTTGCATCCTAATTCCAGCAGGTTCTATTTTCGAATATAATGACCATATGGACCCGCCCTCTTCTGTCCTTGCTACAGTCCGTGATATTAACTCACACTATGATTACATCTCAGATAGACAGTATGAGACCATTATTGCCAGAATGAAAAATAAAACTGCGGAGGAAGAAAGTGAATACAGCTGCCCTAGCGACTCGGAAGAAGAATCCACCCCCAACGCCGAAAAGAGCAAACAAATGGAAGATTATGATATGGCAAGCGATGGTTCTCTATTTGCAGGAAAGAAAACAGCATGCAGTGGTGCAGCATATGCCATAAAAAACTTTGACAACGGGATGCCACTTGTTCGGAAGATGAATATCCCCCCCTCAAGAACTTTCTCCGCATTGGGGCTTCCTATCAAGGAAGATATCCAAAACCCGAGTAGCACATCTGCTGAGATTGCGGGACTGCGATTTCTACTCACAGAACAAAAAGAGAAACTCCTCAAATCTATTACTCCAATGGTACATGCCATTGACTCCATGGCAGCAATATCTGCTGTAACAAAGGATGGCAGATCCATGAGTGCTCGGGACAAATTACGTGAAGCTAATCGCAGAGATGTGCAAGCTGTTCGCCTACTGTTAGAAGAACTTGGTTTTTACAGTGAAGGAGACCACAGCAAAATCATCCTCAAATGGATAAGGGGTCACAATAATGACAAAGTCCATGACAGAGTGGACCGTACTGCTAAAAGAGCCTCATTCAGAGGGGGCTGTCTAGACATCTCCCGCTATGACCCTGCCGAGGAACTTCCCTTCTCGTTATTCTTTTTTGAGGTCCCTATCTTAGGCGATATTCGTAGTCACATTAGAAGAATTCAACGTCTCTCACACTACCATAATTGGAGAACTCTACAGTCCCAAGGGAAGTACTTGAGAATGCTCAACGAGAATAACACCGCCCCCACTAAAGATATTTCCAAAATAACACCTAAAGCTTTCACCGCTTCTAGAAGCAGAGAACTCCTGGGTCTCCAAGCCTCTCCAGCACGTTTATTTAAACTGGGGAAAATCGGGACTGAAAACTGCCCCTACTGCCAACAGAATACAAAATGCACCTTCGAACACATCCAACTTGAATGCTCAGGACATAATAATAGCTTGCATAGTCTTAGAACAACCCAAGATGGCGAACTAAGGAAAATCATTGCTGAAGAAATCTCAGAAAAGCCCAAACTACTAAACCCTGGAAAGGGTACCACATACATCAAAACTGAGCCATCGAAACTTTTTCCACTTGCTGACCTTAGACAGGAAATGAAGGAGGAATTATACTTGCACGCTCTCCCGGAAGCTAGCATGTACCGACCATCAAGTTCAAAAAAGAATACCATTGCTGTGGCCGCTAAACCTGAAGTGGACCATGTCAAGGGGACAATTAAATATCCTGAACTCCAATATGTCCAGAAGAAAGAGTTTTGGAAACTTTTGGCCTGGCACCGCCTTTCCAACAAAGCAGTACCATGCTCACTTGCGGAGTACTCGAATAGGGCACACGATATTCACGAAGCACTCAATGCATGTAAGTTTGAATCGGGGGATCCTAAAAACTGCTATGCAATCAGAAGAAGCCTCTTAGATATTTTGGTGGATGACAGGAACCTTGACAAAAACGGCTGTGAACTTTTCTCCAACCCACTAAATGCCCACCCTAGAATTCACTCGAGAAGATGCATACCCACCACAAGAATGAAGAAAGCTCTCAGGCCCTTCTGCCATCATGGGAAAATTGGCTTTGATGGTCTCGCTTGGGATGCCTACGTGGATCCGATAACAGGCATCGGCAGAATCGTTTATGGAAATCCCCCCTTTGATGGGAAAGAAAAGGGCAAATCATCGGCGGTTATGACTACCTTGGAAATGGGACATAAAGCGGCCAACACCGTCCCCGGATTTTCAGGAACATGGATTCTTCCGCTGTCTCCCAAAAACCAAAAGAGATGGTTCGACAAAGGTTTTAAACTTGTTTTCAGATTCCCGCATAACACTATTCCATTTATCCCACATGGTTATTGGACGGGTGATGACCCCTACGTTCTTCCAGGTGGCGGATGCTATAAGGATGACTTTTCGGATGTCGTTATCATAGCTATAGACAGTGCACCCAGTGATACTCAACCAGCCTTTGATTGGAGACCTACACAGAAAAAGATTGCCAGATGGTTCCTCAATGTCCTTCCAAAGTCCAGAGTCACGGAGAAGAGGCTAGAATACACAGGAGTCAGCCCTGATATTTGGAATGAAGTCATGAACGAAGGCGACAAAGTACTTCCTTCCTCGCTTTGCCCATGGCCCACTCAAGACCCTCCCTATCATCAGAGTGATGCTGAGCATTATTATGGTGGTCACCATGACACGACAATCACCAACGCAAACTCAAAGCCCTTTATTAGCACCGTGAAATGGCCCAAAGTACTTACACTCATGGGATACCTCCCTCCTCTTTTTGGTACTGTCCTCAACACGATAGGTGTTCCCCGTGGCAAGATTAAACCTCTCCTCAAAAAACTTTCAAGAATCTGTAGGCAACACACCAAAAATAGGCGAGACGTGTTTCTGTTAAACACCACTACCACCTTAAACACTGACCCGCATACAGTTGACATCCCGAGCAGTGAGACTATGACAGAAACAGAAGCTGTGCAGCAATCAAACGACTTTCTTCAAACCCTTCTGCAGTAATTTTCAAAAGCTTTGCAATACAAGATGGTTCCCCGTCCCCTAGGGGAGGGGCCCTCCCCCCTCCCCTCCCCCACCACCCCCTCCCCGCCCACCCTAACCCCCTTCCTCAACGTCTCCAAATACCCCCTTAATTCTTCGACTTCCTTCCCCACCGCTCAGATTCAGCCACCCCTCCACCCACCCGGCCATGGCTGCTTCTCCATCTTCTAGAGTTTTTTGCTTAGCACTTAGCCTTTTCTCTAGATGTCACCCTGCTGAAAAGTGGGTTGAGCCCCTCTGTGGGCGCGCTATAGTAGAGGGAGTAGCCCCTCGCCTGGTGTTTTCACTAGCCTGCTTTGCAGGGATACCGCACTCTCAGGACTTTGTCCCCTTTACTAGCGTAAATGTTTTATTATTATTATTATATGACTAGGTACTATACTCGGCTTGGTCGATCTCAATTTTGAGATCTCCGCCAGGCCATCTGAAATCTGATCGTTCGATCATCTCATCGTTCATTTAAGATTTATGTATTTATTGCAAAGATGAAAGAATACAAACAGTGAACGCTGACTGAAGTTTCCAAGTTCGGTGTCACGGCAAAGTACGAATTATACCACGATGCTACACGTTAACACTCACTCGGGAATGTGACATAAATCGGATGTGCCGATCATCGATCCAATTTGTCATCGTTAACACTGTGTCATAATGTACCTTAAAAGTACCTGAATTCCACAGGTAGGACCTGGCAAAATCCTGGCCGTCAGGTAAGGTACCAGGTACTTTCAATTCTGAAAATCGGACACAGGTGTCCACAGGTACAGGTACTAGCCAACCAGGTACAGGTACAGGTAAAGGTATCTTAGTGTACACCTAGTGTCACAGTACCTAGGTGCCTGCACCTGGCAAAAATACCCGAGTACTTTTGTACCTGTGCAGGGCCCTGAGGATTAGCGGTTGCGACGCGCGATAGATTTGATATATTCGCCAATGCTACGATGCTTACGACGATATTGGCGCCAGGTGTCTCCATATGACACAATAGCAAGACAAATAATTCAAAATTCGAAATTCACCTGGTAACTTTTGCTCGAGCATTTTTTTGGTGGATTTTATCTCGCTAAACTAATTATATAGTTGAAACCCGACGCGTACGGCGTTTTTCGTTTGTAATGAACATCATTTTATACACCATCTTCTGACTCAAGATGCATCGAATATACCCGAAATATAAATTATTTTAAACGATCTGGATTTAGCGAATTCTTGATCCGACTGCTTTCGTGGATGAAGATAATGATGGAGAACTCTGGCAAACTGCCGAACTCCTTGAAACTCCAGTTCGCTCAGAAACAGAATGGTAAAGCTGCGAACGGAAGGTCAAAGGCAAAGGGGAAGGCAAAGGGTTTAAGATTTAGCGGCAGTAGGAATAGTTTTCAGAAGCATATGAAAAGTATTCTAGTGCTTCTGAAAACTATTCCTACTTCTTCTATATCCTAAACCCTTTGCCTTGCCTTTTACTGCTGCACGCGACCGGCAAGCATCTTTGAAACTTCCGAGTTTCAAAGATGCGTTTTGTATTTTGGGTGCACCCTAAAATTACAAAACAGCCGAGCGCTTCCCGTTTGTGCGGGATATTCACATTTATTCCATGGTATATTTCATATGAAAAATACACATAAGCACGAAGGCATCGGCCACGCATCTTTGAAACTAACGAGTTTCAAAGATGCGTTTTTTGTCATTTGGGTGCGCATACCCAAATAACAAATCAGCCGAGCGCTTCCCGTTGGCGTGGGGTATCCAACGCTTGAATGTTGAATATTCATTATAATATGAGTTAGCATGCGAGGTTGCAAAGGCATCGGGACAGAATCTACGAAACTGTCCTATGCCTTTGCCTTTGGGTTTGGGTTCGAACGTACCCAAACCCAAAGATGGCAAACAGCCGAGGGCTTCCCGTGCGTCCTAGCGCACGAAACTTGGCACAAATACTGCCAAGATACATATCTTTAAGTTACCTGAAGCTCAAGGCTTCAAGTTACTTGTGCGCGAAACGCGCAATTTATTTCTAAGACAGATGTTTTGGGTTTAGGTTCGAACGTGACACCCAAACCCAAAGATGCCAAACAGCCGAGGGCTTCCCGTGCGTCCTAGAGCACGAAACTTGGCACAAATACTGCCAAGATACATATCTTTAAGTTACTTGAAGCTCAAGGCTTCAAGTTACTTGTGCGCGAAACGCGCAATTTGTTTCTAAGGCAGATGTGGCCGAGGGAGCTTCAGAACTAGCAGATTGATCTGCTGTTTCTTTGAGCGCAAAACGGCCAGAAGGGTTTCGTTTAAGCGAAACTTTTCTGCGTCTTTGAGAAACACTTTCGGAATATTTTTCATACATCTTATCCACTTTTGGATGCGCCATACTGCAAGGCGGATAACGCAGCGGATCAAAGCGAACCCTGAGCGATAAACGTACCCACCGTAGTGGAACGGTTGACGATATGTTTTCGAGTGAAACTTGAAGTATATCGGAGAGAAAAGTTTTAGTTTGAAAGATTCATCGGGAGGAAATCTTTCAATTTTCAAGCATGATGCGCCAAATTGAAAGGCGGGAACGAACTGGCAGGGACCCCTACCCTAGGGCTCTCGCTTGCAGGCGGGAATCCTGCGAACGAGATGAAACCCTCCCGATAGATCGAACCGCCGTGAAAAGTTGACCTTAGCACAGCTTTGACCGGAAGTAGACATGCACATTGAGAGGTCATTTTTCAAACTAAGTCGGTTTCGAGTTACCACCTGTCAGAATACAGAATCTGATGCTGCAGATACTATCTGACCGTATGTTTACGGTCGCGATGTAACCTTTCGGGTGATGATGACTATCGGCGATTATATCGCAAAATGTTGTATAAGATAAATAGTATATGGAGACAAAACGCCGTACGACGGCACCCGAGCATCGATGCATGATGACTTGAGTCGATTCGTATTATACTTATTTATTCGTATTATTCGTATTATTCGCATTACTCGAAGCGTCGTAGAGCGTGTTTATTGTATAAATATACAGTCATTACTAGTGATTAAATTGGAAATGTGCTGACAAGGATTACTAACCCGCTAGGCCATCTGAAATCTGATCGTTCGATCATCTCATCGTTCATTTAAGATTTATGTATTTATTGCAAAGAATACAAACAGTGAACGCTGACTGAACCATGACCATGACTGACGCTGACAGTGTCATCATCCCGCTCTGCCATTCGCGGTTTGCTTGTTTAAATACAAACAGTGAACGCTGACTGAACCATGACCATGACTGACGCTGACAGTGTCATCATCCCGCTCTGCCATTCGCGGGTTGCTTCTTTAAGGGTAGGGCGATGGGCGATTATATACAAGCAGGTAAGTTGCAACCATAATATTTATCATAATTGCATAACTTGACAGTCGACATATATACATTTTGTATATATTTTGTATATATTTTGTATATATTTAGCATTTCGTCCACTAAACCTTGAACTTCTCATAAGAGCAGAGGTATACAATGCTCTGATTGATACAGGAGAGGAGACGGGAGGGTCCAAAGCACCGCGCCTTCATACTGGATGACTTTGTCGCGCCATTCTTTTAGGCAACACCTAGAAAATATGCGGTGGTGATATTAACAGCTTGAGAAGCGTCGATAACACGGGGTCAAGCACCCCTTCTTAATATGAACTTTTGGAGCGTGTGCATTTTTGGAGCATGCGCCCTTTTGGAGCGTGTGCACTTTTGGAGTGTGTGCACTTGCCACTTTTCGAGAATAATATTCAAAACGCATTTTCAGTTGGAATCCGGTCCTTCCTGCCAAATTTCACAAGAGCAAACGATAAGGGGAATCAGGCTACGCAGGTCGCATGATCAGGAGACTGCGAGCCCCCCCAGTGGAAGCGTCGAATATCAATTTTGCTCTGATGCAGTCGAAGCTTCTCTACAATATTGAAGCTACTCGAATAATATGGTGGAATCCACGTACCAGAAAACGAGGGACGCGGGAGGCTCCCTCACTGTCGAACCTAGCGTGTCAGAGGATGAGTTGCTTAGCCTGCGGGAGAACCTTCAGGCGAGTCTGCTTCGCCTAGATCCTGTCACGAAGGCGTTCCATGCAGCAACCAAGACCACCGCAGAACATGAACGACTAAAGAGTGATGCAATAGAAAAAATACCATTTGACCCTGCGGGACAAACGGAAGCTCAGCCAACGTCGCCCTCGGATGACAAGGTGAGGCATCGAAGCATCGATCTTCACTCTAAGCACAGGTTAGGCGGGGATGGGCCCGACCCAAACCTTATCAACTTGCTTTATAACCCTGTCGATGGTTGATCAGGAGAGCGGGAGCATGCCTGCTCAATTGAGAAGAGTAGACTGTAAAGAGGTGAAGTTTCCATGTGTGTCCTATATAGTGGACCTGATTCGACGGCCCTCACACTCCTGAGCCAAGCTGACAGTCAGGCGAGACTTGCTTTCTTGGTTTTTTCGGAAGAAGGATGCAGGCAACGAAAACCGCTATGCGAGTGTGTGCTTTTTAGTCGGTTTTCCAAGGTAGAATGCAGAAGTTGGCATAGTTACAAACTGACAGTTTATTCGCACCCTCCCTAGGCTGTTTGCGCCTTTAGTGTAGTGCGTGCCTATAGTGCTTGCGCGGTCGACTGGTTTGTGGTGCGCACCTCTTGTTCGAGCAGGACGCAACACCGCAGTCGCTTGGAGGAATTACAGGCGACAATGACGGCTCCACCGCCGAGCACTTTAATAAGAAAGTTACTGCCAAGATGGCCGTCTGGTGGACCATCCAGTGGCTGTATGAGAATGAGTTCTGGTCCACAGTGAAATCCCTGTGCTTTGTCCTACTTCAGGTGTGTGCCTCACTCATTTCCGCAGGGCCATTGCGAAAGTGCGTCTATTTGTGACAGGGCTAGTGTCGGCCACCCGCTCATATTTCAAAGCGTATGCATGTATATATATATATATCTTTGAAAGTTGTTTATTGTGTCAGATTGTAGTGAATGACCAGCAGATACAAAACTTATTTCGTTCTCAGCAATCCAGTCGGTTTTGCGCATCGTTCTCAATTTCTGGATCATACTTCAAAAGCATATAACTCTCTTTCATATTTGTGTGTACAAACGGTCCCCGTTATATTTGTACAGTATGTCCGAGCCGGTTGCAATGGCGGATCATCAAATCAGGAATTCAGCCTCAGGGTTTTCAATTGACGGCAAAAGTTATTCTGAAGTAATAATGAATTAATATTTCTTAGCGCAGTAAGTTTCTATGTATTAGTATGCTTCCTGGGGAGTACACTGATACCTTAACATGCCTCTGGCTACATCATGTGACACCTACTGAAGGAAATCTTCAGGGTGCGCTTGATTTGGCGCTTTGACACAGTCTCGGAACGCTCATCCTTGTACCCCGACTTAGCGTATGGTACATCTGATTAGCGCAGTGGATGCGCGAGACGCTCAGCATCACAAAGAGTTCTTACTTTTTATGTGGCTCCCAGCGAATCGCCGGCTAATAATATCGAAAATCAAATTCTGAAAATCACTTTTCCGCAAAAGTAGTTACTAAGTTGTCCCACAAAGTCCCAACCCGCATCCATCTTAGAATGTCGAGATTGGGCCACTTGATCCGAAGATTGTTGGTACCTACTTGTTGCCAACAGTCCTGCGAACAATATATGATGCATTTTGAGGCTATGATACGAACTCGTGCCTCAAATGATAAGGTATCAGATGCCCATATGTGTTCCCCAAAATTTTCTGCATATAACTTTTGTACTTTTAAATTTCAAAATGTTGACGTGTGACAACAATCAACAGCTTTGCAACAAAATTAGGATGGTACCCGAAAGCTTGCTATCAGAATTGGCTCGGAATTTCAAAGCCCATTTGGACTAAATTTCTATGCAAATACGTCACGGTTGCTTCAAAACTGACTACCGCGCAATGTTGACTCTGATAATAGTAAGTAATGCCCTTGTGTTGGTGTAAACTGAGATTATGTAGAGTGCGCCAAGACATTATAAGACTACCGATGGCAAGATGTTTATTACTGGTTTAACGGACAAGGGTCCATAGTGCTGCCACTACCCTCGCCGACTACCTTTCACTGTGTATCTTTTGTCTTAGAGCTTTGTTGTATGAACCTGTATGTCTCCAACTATGGGCATCCGAGGGTGTTGCTGCAGTGTTTGTGCGTGCTATTCTTTTGTTGGCATCGTGCTGCTCGGATCACTATGATGATGGGGAGTGATGGCCACTCTGTCTGGTGCACGTTGCAGGCGGCCTGGGTTGCTGGGCAGCCCTTTGTTATCATGAAACTCTTCGAAAGCGGTGGCTCTGACAGTGACTATGACGACATGGATAGCAACGAAAACTTTTTCCAGACTGACGGCTTCATCACCCTCCTATGGGTTTCCGCCGTGCTGGTACAGTCTACTCTTCTGTTGCAGCCTACACACCTCTCCCAAGGAAGCTCGTTGCACCTGCAAGCGTTGGTTGGCACATTCTCTTTCTCCTCACCAGGTATTAAGCTGGTATGTTTCAAATCAATTGATGGCCGAGACGCCTCTTAGGACATGTGTGCCATCTGCGGCATGTCTCTTGTGACACACTCCTTTGAGATGCCTCCGTCCTTCCGCGACAGAATTCGATTGTATGCCATCCACGCCTCTCGTAACAAGCCTCCCACAACACGCCTCCTGTGTCATTTTAGTTAGGGATTCTCTTTGGACATTTAAGCCTTGGACTTTTCGGACACCTATCGTAATAATAGCCTTTTAATGAATTTCACCCCCCGTGTCACCCGTTTTGCAACATGTCAGCGTCGAATGGCATGATTGAAGGTCCCCTTTTGTTGCGCGGCGCAGATTGCAGGAGAGGTAGCGTGCGCTCAACTGGTCTACTTATTCGCTTGCGAATTTGCTTCCGGCGCGACCTTCATCTGTGGCATCTCCCTGAACATTGTGCGACACGTTCTGGAAACCAACCATCTATTTTTGGAGACCGTCAATATCTCACATGTTCTCACAATGCTGGAGTCTGACATCAAAGGTAATGATGAATGCTAATGCGATGCTCTACCTAGCTCGACATGATCCTTAATATGAACTGCCCCTCACTAGCATCACCCTTGCTGGGCTCGTCCACTTTAAGACTGCTCTGTGAGCTGACATAAGGCAGCTATGAGTGTGCGAACACTGGGCATGTAGCACCCATCGAAGGCCCAACACAGCAGCAGGCATGCGGCACCCATTCACGGACTGACGCCTTCGGCATGTGATGCTTCCTGACACAGCAGGCATGTGACAGCCATCCAAGGACCGACACAACAAGGAATGTGCCATCGTTAACATTGGAGATCTAGATGCTTTACTGTAGTCTCTATTTTCTATTGGGTGGAATGGTGCGGTGGACTTTTTGTGGAACTGATTGATGGTCTGCTGATGGGGGCCGTTGGCAGTGCTGAATTCAAACATTGATGCTTTGCTGACCATATTCAGCACCGCCATCCAACTTGTGTCTCTGATTTTCACTCTGTTCTTCTCGTTGTCCAAGACCTTGACCGTCGGTGTTTGCCTTGTCGCACCCGTGTACATCATTTATAACCAGCTGGTGAGTGGCGCCTCCGAGCATTTGTTTTCTCACGAGGACGCACGCCCATGTGCAAAGCTGTACTTGACACTTACTTATAGCGCGGTCATTTTGGTTGCGGACCGTTCCCTTGCGGCCCACCAGGAGATGTGAGCGGAGATAGATTTGCATTCCCATGGCTGAGTGCTATGATCCCAGGCGGCGTGTGTTCTTGTACACACCGTCTAAGAGAGGATTATTCATCGCAGGACCGGCGGGTGTACGCAGTGTGCCACGTTCTATGGATGGCATGGCACTGTCTTGTACACACGGTCTAAGAGAGGATTATTCAATGCAGGACCGG
>LGRX02029212.1:0-27196 GCA_001247695.2 Cymbomonas tetramitiformis | reverse complement strand
TTACTCTAGAAATCTCCACTGTCTCTTTGGCCTTGGCCATTACTTATTCACTCAGCTCTCTGAGGTAATCCTAGTCAGCATGGCCAAGTCTCATCAACCTATCATATGCTTGTACTACATTATCATGCAGTATGATGTGCCAGTATTCTACATGTCACATTATTACACAGTACAGTAGTACTGTGTACTCCCATATAAGGGGGGTCTCTTCCTCAACAGGGGTCTCGGGCGCTAATGCTGTAAGGCGCGTATGACACTTCCGGCATGTATGACATTGCTGAGTCATCCGCGCATGACACCGTGTGTTGTCCTAGCACAACTCCCCCCCCCTTCAGGTGGGAAGCGTCCTCGCTTGTGCTTAGATGCACAGTCGTTAGGCTGATTCGGAGCCCATGGTGTCCCACTCGCTGTCGTCGGACATCACTGGTGGCGGCGTAGGGCTGTACTCCGGCATCAAGGTCACCGGCTCCTCGTCAGCTTCTTCCGGATTAGCGCAGACTCTTTCATCGTTGAGATCTGCCTCATTTTCATCTCTCCAAAGCAGCTCCGCTAGGTATTCACACACCGCTGCGATTGCCCCCACGGGTTGTTCCACCGGTAGAGAGCTGAATAATTGTTTAAGCAAGGCTGCGGGGATGCCATACACGTGCCATCCAGCTCCCATGCCTGGTCTAGGGTCGCCCGACACTCTGCTGGCGGAGCCGCTCTGCGCCATCTTCTCGTGCCGCCCATAACGGCGTTTGAAGTCGCAGGGGTTTTCGGGGTCGCAAGACTTCAGAGTGGCGATAGGCGCGTTGGTCCAGAAGTGGGTGGGCTTCTTGTAGGGCATACCATACTTACAATACGTAGCCAGATGCGGAGGTGGCAACCCTTGCATGCATCGGCGAGTGTGTAACCCATGAGGAGCTCGGCCACGCGGGTTCTCGATGAAGTAGAAGCTCGGCTGGAGGTGCTTGATGATCTCCAGCGTTCTCCGCACTTGCCTGTCAGCACCACGCAAGTTTCGTATCCCTACCGTTTTGGCTTGGCTATACTCCGTGCATGGAGGGCTCGCCCAAATGACGTCAAAGTGCTTGGGCGAGAACTGCCGATAGTCCCACTGCAGGATGTTTTCGCAGTGAGTGGGCTTCCATCGGTTCTGGATGTCCACCGAGACTACCTCACACCCAGGAAACTGCTTGCTGAACTGTCGTTCGACGGAGCCTGTGCCACAAAACAACACCAAGATCCGTATTGGGCGTCGAGACGGTTGTAGGCGTGCTGCTCCTCGACCAGGTCCTTGGGATGGCATGAAACTAGTGGACGACACCGTCGCGAATGTGCCCACCTCGTCGTCGGCTCGTTCTTCCGGGATCCACGCCATTCCGTCCGCCTGTAACTCTTCAGGATCCGTCAACCATATCGCTCCCGCTGACTCCTCGCGTTTGCGAGTGACTCTGCTCTTTTCACGTTCTTGCCTCTTGGCCTCGACCTTCTCGAACTCCTGAAGAGCGCGGTTAGGTATCCCTTTTCGGCCAACTCCATCGAACTCGAGGTCCTCGCGAGTTTTCCATTCATTCTCGGAGCGCGGCATACCTACCCATTTGACCATGTACTCCGTCCATGTCCGCCCGCTACGTCTCCTCGTGCGTGACCTCTCAATGCACTCCACCGCCATCTCCTTACGACTGCTTACGTCCACAGGGGGAGGCGGAATCTCCGCACTCCTGTCCGCGAACTTGTCCTGGCCCGACTCCACTGGGGTGAGTCTATCCACGGTGAAGACGTCGTGCACCTTCCACTGTGGTGGTAGCTTCAGGCGGTAAGCCGCGGGGGCCCCTCGGCCCTCGGGGGCGAGCTCCATCTGCCGATCGCTGTGGAATGCCTCCAGCACCTCCATCGGGCCCAAGCGCTTCTTCAGCAACTTCTTGTGTAGGCCCCGATCCCCGGGCTGGGTGAGATGCGTGGCGTCCACCCACACCATGTCACCTATTGCGTACCGGCGAGCGCGATGGCGAGCGTCATACTGGGCCACTTGCTGCTGCTGAGCTACCAGCAACCTATCGCGAGCAGTCTGCAACTGCTGAACAAAGTGCCGGGCGGTCTCGTGGGCCGTGCCTTTCTTCACGACGTCCCCTCTCCCCCCCTTGGCGCGGCCCCTACGAGAGGCCAACGCAGTTTCTACGAAGAAGTCGAGCTGCGACGCTGGGGCATGCCCATAGCAAAGCTCGAAGGGTGTGAATCCAGTAACCGCGGACCTGGAGTCGTTAATGGCGTACTCCACCGGGGTGCACCACAAATCCCAGTCTGTCTGGTTTGCGTCAACGTAGGCGCGCAACATGCGCTCCACCGTGTGGTTTGTGTGTTCCGCTTGGCCGTCCCCTTGTGGATGGTACGGCGTAGTGGAGGCCACCTGCACCCCCATAAGGCGATGCAACTCCATATGAAAGGCGTCACGGAAGCGAGAGTCCCTGTCACAAACGATCTTCATAGGAGCACCGTGCAGTCGCCAAACATGGTCGAAGTACATTCGTGCCACTTGCTCAGCGGAACTGTCAGAGTACAGCATGGGGACCACGTGCACCATCTTGGACAACTTGTCCGTGAACGTGGCGAAGGCGTCGTAGCCCCGCTCCGTGCGCGGCAGACCTGTGACGAAGTCAATGCTCTCCACCTGCCACAGCCTGACCGGGACCTGGAGGGGGTTCAGCTGGCCATCCGGATAGCTGTTCCTCGGGCGGGTCTGCTGGCATATCAAGCACGAGCGGGTCCGGTCGGTGACGTCTTTGTTCATGCGGGGCCACCAGAACCGCCGCACTATCCGAGCAAGAGTCTTATCTCGCCCGATGTGTCCCGCCGCGGGAGACTCGTGCGCTTCACGCATGACTATCTCCCGAAGGGGAGAGTCGGACGACAACACCAGCTGGTAGCGTCCCTCCGCGATGCGCCAGATCATGTCGTCAACCATACGGAAGGTGTCCGTACGCTGGTGCGGGGCGGCTAAAAGCTCTTCCTTTAACATCGTGAGGTAAGGGCTACGTTCGTACTCCGCGCGTAGTGCTTTCACGAACTGGCATGCCTTCAGTGGTCCTTTGGTTGCGCGTGCCTTGGCCGCTGGCCCTGACGTGACCATAGGCTCGCTTGCACCTTGCGCGGCGGGCGCACGGGCACTCTTCGCTCGAGGCCGAGTCCGGCTGGCCGCTGGCGCCCACACCAGCAGCACGGGCCACCGCAGCGCTGGTCGGCCTCCATCTGGTGACTCAAACAAGCATGTAGGGTGACCCTTGGCATCCTTGAGGTCGAACACCTTGACCACGTGCAGGCCGTACTTGGGCTGGATAAGGGTGCGCCAGGACGCGTCATAGTCCGGCAGTAGGAACATCGCCGACGTGTTCTCTGGGTCGGCGCGCCACTCAGCCATAAAGTGGCGTAGGATCCTCTCAATGAGGTTGCTATCCTTGGTGTAGGGGGGATTGCACCAGACGTGCTTTCCCCGCCATTGCTGCTTGAGGCACTCCGTCCAATAGGTGTCCACCTGGCGGTTGACGCCCATGGAGTCACAACACGCGTCCACGTCGAACGGGCCGTACTGCGCTGAGATCTCTTCGAACTTCTCCTTTACCAGTTTCCAGTCCTGCCGGTCTACCACGTTATCGTAGTGGGAGCTTGACGCGGGAGGGGAACTTTGTTTGCTGGGAGGGGAAGGACTAAGGGGAGTTGAGGGGGCTGGAGAGGGGGCTTGCTCCGGTTGCGAGCGAGAGCGAGTAGTGACGCCCGCAAGGGTGGTTTCATGCAAGGCGCGCTCCGCGGTGTGCAACGTCTCAGCTGCGTCTTCCCACAGGTCGGGGGTTTCCACCCAGGTGAGCCCATTCAGATGAGTGAGCTCCCCAACGACCAACGGAGGGCTGACCGGAGGTACAGACTCGTCTTCAGAGTCGGAGTAATCAAACGTGGAGTCGAGCACCGAGATGGGGTCTTCAAGGATCTTGACTTTAGCGGGCTCCTCGGACGGCTCTTCGTCGGTGTCGTCCTCGTCGATTGCACCGAATACTGAGGTGGGATCGGCGGGGGTCGAGCTCTCAGCCGGCTCCCTTGGCACACTCTGACGAGGCTCGTCTGTATCCCGGTCGACCACGCCCTTCTCCTTGAGCCCCTCCCTGGCGGATGACTGCTTGTAGTCTGGTCGTCTGGATTGGGCGTCCGGAACTACTAGGCATCGGCCAGGTACGTGCTCCATTTGGTGCACGCCCACTTCCACCAAGTCTTCATACCAGCGCGCCTGGCGTCGACTCAGCTCCCGAGCCGGCGCGAAGAGCCACTGCAAGGGTTTGTGGTCACCCATGAGTTTGAAGTCGGTGAATATAAGGTAATGCCTCCACGTCACTGTGGTGCAGTGGTGGATGGCGCACAACTCCCGCTCCCCAGCGTGGTAGTTCTGCTCGGCCGAGGAGAATTGCCTGCTCTCGAAGGCCAACGGCCGAAGACCTCGTCCCAGGTCTTGCATCAGCACGCCTCCTAGTGCGACCGCACTCGCGTCGGTCTGCACGCAAAATGGGCGAGACCCATCGGCTGCTGAGCGCTGGTCCGGTAGGGCGAGGATTGGTGCTGAAATCAATGCTGACTTCAATCGTTGGAAGGCTTCTTTCTCCTCCTTGCCCCAAGTCCATGGCACTCCCATCTTCGTGAGGCGAGTGAGAGGGTGGGCAATGTGAGCGAAGGACTGGATGTACCGCCGGTAAAAGCCACACATTCCAAGGAATTGGCGCACGTGGGTGACAGTCTCGAGCTCCGGCCAGTCGCGAACCGAGGCAACTTTGTCGCGTTGGGGGCGACAACCTTCCTTACTGCACACATGGCCAAGGAAGCGTACTGCTCGCATGCACAACTTCAACTTGCTTCGCTTGAGATATACTTTGTGCTGGCGACAGGCAGCTAATACAGCTCGTACATGGCCGACATGTTGCTCAGGTGTGTCACTGAAAATCATGATGTCGTCCACGAACACTCTGCAGAAGGGTAGGTGTCCGAGGTACTGCGTCATCATTCTTTGCCACGTGCTCGGTGAGTTGCTCAGTCCCATAGGCATGGCCAGCCACTCATAAGCTCCGAAGTGGGTGGTCATGGCTGTCTTCTCGATGTCCTCCTGTTCCATGGGAACTTGCCAGAATCCCCACAAGGCGTCTGCTGTGGAGAAGACGGTTGCTCCTTGTAGGTCATCGAGGAGGGTTTGTACGTCAGGAAGAGGGTACTTGTCCTTGACCGTGATCTCATTTATCGACCTGTAGTCGATAACCAAGCGCAGCTCCTTAGGGTTGCTCGGCTTCGGCACCATAAGTACCGGACAACCCCAGGGAGACGCCGATGGACGGATGTACCCCTTGGCCAACAGCTCGTCAAGTTGTGCATGAAGTTGCCGAAGCTCCTCTTGCGACAACTTGTAGTTACGCCGATGTAGCGGCTGTCCACTCCAGTCGGATCGCAAGCGAATGTTGTTCTTGTAGTCGCGGCTTTGGACGGAGTCAGGCAACTCCGTACATATGACGTCCCTGAACTCCTCCTCAAGGTCGCGCAGCTGTTGCCATATCTCCGGGGACACCGTCTCGTCAATCTCGTCCGGCTCCTCCGCTTCCATGGCATGGGGCTTGGGCGGCGGTGACGGTGGTTCCTCGGCCACTGGAGCGGCCTGCTCTTGAGATAAACCTTCAGTATGGGGCTTCTCGTCGCTCCAGCGCACACGCTTGCGTCGCGGCCGACGTTCGCGGAGTAAGCGCCTTCCCTGCTCCAGCGCGGCTGCGGCTTCGGCATGCCAGGTGGGTGGTTTCCCTTGTGCGTGGTCGTCGATTGCCTGGGCACGTACGTGCTCAGGTAATAAAGCAAATGCTCCCAAAGCTTCCCGCTTGCTCTGGAAGAACCCCAGATGTAGGTTGTTGGATGGCGCATTGTCCGCCGGGGGGCCAACAGCACCCTCCAGCGCGATCACGTCAAAGTTTTGTGGGCGGGTGGACTCCACTGTTGCGTACACCTTATCCAAGTGGTCCTCGTCACTGGTGCCTGGGCTGGGCCGCACAGATTCCCGGAGGAGTAGAGCGTCCTCGGCTTCGGAGTCAGTGTCTGACGCGGTCATCAGCGCAGGCGCGTCCGTCTCACCCAGATCCGCTTGGGAGGAGTCCATGGCGCCCGCGACTTGGGCGTCTTGCTGCTCAGAGCTAGACGTGGCGCGACGCTCGGACGAAGCGTCCCTGGGCTTGGCGTTGGTCTCGGCGTCGGTCTCTTCGTTACAGGCGACCGCCCCGAAGGTGCCGTCGGGTGCTAGGTACACCACGAAGGCACACTCATCCTTAGATTGGAGGGCTCGAAGGTCCTTGCGTACCCTTTTGGGGTCCAACAAGACTCCTTGTACCAGCGCCATGGCCTTATCCTTGGGTCTCGAGGGGTCCGGCGTTCCCGGCGAGCAGCCTGTAATGACCACTCTCTTGCTTCCAGAACCAAACCGGATGGAACCCCATCGGGAGTAATCCAAAGTGACTGGGGAGTGGGAGGCTAGCCAAGGTCCTCCAAGGATAATATCCACGCAAAGATCAATGGGCATCACTCTGAGCTCCAATTGCTTGACGTACAACCCCTTGGTGGTCTCTGCTTGCAGTCGAGGGCGGACGCACGTGTTGACATCGTACGACGCGCCGTCAGCTACTCGCACTCGCATGGGGTTTTCGTGAGGTCGAGGCGTCAGGGAGGGAATGCTGCGTACAGTCTTGTCCGAGATAATGTTGGTGGAGCACCCACTGTCCACCAGCACCTTTACGCGACGCCCGTTCACGTACGCCCAGAACAACAACAAGGTGGGGGCCTTGGAATTGTTGATCTGTCGAGGTGGCGCTCGCGATGTTGATACAGCCGCCAAGAGATCACTCCAGCCAGGGCTCATGTCCCCACTGTCGATGGTGCTGTTGAGCTGGCATACGATGGGGTCGTCCTTGGCATGAGGGTCGCCTAGGTCAGGAGGGTCGTCCATGTCAGAGTCCCATGGTAACTCGTAGGTGCCTGCATCGGCCAAGAGCCCTTGAGCGGTGGCTGTCTGCACCAGGTCCCTGGGTGGGTAATCAGGTGGTACAAGGCCACTTGGATGACCTTGTCCTTCGCTGCTCGCGCCATATCATTCGTCGCCAAGTCACTTGCGTACTGGAGGAGTCCGTCTTCTACTTCCTCTTGCGCTTGTTCCTTGGCTAAGATGTGCAGTAGCTCCTCGTCTATAGGAGAGTCCCGCTCCAAATATGGGAGGCCACTGGCATAATCCCGCTTAAGCTTCTCTCGTTGGCGAACCTTCTCCAGCCCACTGAGCCACCTCCTCCTTGGTGCTCCTTCAGCTCGAGCTGCATGGGTCGGTGACAGCCATGGTCGGGGGCGGTCACTCCGTGTGGTTGAGGTTGCCTCGACAGTCGTGCTGTCGTTAGGTGAGGGCGTACGAGGTCGACGCCCAAGCTGGATGTCTTGACGTCGTCGTCGGTATTCTTGCAGCCTTTTAAGTTTGTTAAGGGCTGCGGGTAAGGGTGATCGAGCTCGAGCTTCTCGCTTGTTGGCGGTAACCGCGCCGTGCGTTGGTGACCGCGTGGGTCCTCGGCTGCTGCGTCGATGCCCGGCTCTCCAAAGCGGTGGGCTCGTGCTCCGCGGAGGTGTACGGGGCGGTGCAAGGTCCGTTTCCAGAGCCTTGATGGAGGACCTCAAGCCCCGTGTGCCCACCTTGGAGCGTAGAGCGCTCGTCCCTTGCCCTCGGACAGCTCGAAATTGCCAACCTTGCAATGGTTGGCCCGTTGGCTCCAAGTGCACGCGGTAGCTCTCGGTCACCTTCAGGGTACGTCGGTGCCGTTTCTCAACGTGCTGGGAGTCGTCTGAGAGGTCCTCGCTCGTACACACCGGAGACTTGGCTTCCTTGTGAAGACGAGCTTCGACCACTTGACGCTCCGGCGCGGTAGGAGGGCTAGTCATCGCCCGCGAGGGTAGCATGTTGAGCTCATCGGAGTCTAGGTATCCTGTGCAAGGATCACTCCGCCTTTGACGTCGACGGGCTCTTCTCCACTTCTCCCGCAACTGCTGCTCCGAGAGGTAGGAGGGGGGCTCATCGCGGGGATGTGGGGTTGCACAGCCCGAGCTCATTGGGACTTGGAGGGTACTCCGAGCTCGAGGGAGTCCTCCGCGGCAAAATCCATTAGTTCCTTTGGCAACACCGCGTTGAGCACGTCACAGTATTCATCCGTTTCCACTTCGTGCATGATCATGTCCAAGGTTTCAGCCAGAAGTGCTTTGGCCCACTCCTTCTTACGAGGAGCAGCCTGTGGGCACTCTCGAGCATAGTGCTCTTTGCTTTGGCACAACCTGCAACCAGTGTACTCCGGGGAGCCCAGACGTTGCCCAGTAGGAGTTGCACCCGCGGGACGATCTTCGGCTAGAGCTAGCAGCTCCTCCGAGACCTCCGCCGCTGCCAGTAGCTGCACTGGCGCTCTCCTACTCGTCGCGTTGTTCAAATGCAACTCCGCCTCAATGGCGTATTCTAGCGCTAGGCGTCGACTGGCTGGAAGGGCGCGGTCGAGGAGGATCAAGGGGGTCCCCTTCCGCTCTGCAATCTCGAACGCCTCCTTCCGTACCTCCGCGGATAAGCCCGAGAGGAAGACGTCCAGGAGGTCGGATTCGGGAACCGGAGTGGTGAGCTCGTGTGTCGCCAACATGGTCACCACGCGATGGGCTAGATGCAGTCCATCCCAAAACTCGCGCACTTTGCGCGGTGTCGCCATGCGTCCTTGAGTTTGGCGTACTCGGCGTAGGAACGAGCCCAAGGTGGCCATTTCACTCTTCAGCGGCACGATCAACTTCGCCAGCGGCACGATGACCTTCTCAAGGTTCAATGACTTATCCGCTTCGGCATCCAAGAGAACCCCTCGCAGCTCCGTTCCTTCGGAGCTAGGTGTAGGGAAACAGTGCTGGGTGATCTCCTTCAACAAAATATGCACCGAGAGAATCGGCTCTCCGAACTCGAATGCTCCGTTGGGCACGTTGCATGGGGTGTTCATCGCGAGGAGCACCACTGGAAGGGTCAAGCACCTGTCGAACTCGTCCACGAATCGTAACAGCGGGCCGAAGGGGTTCGTGGACCCCTCCAACGGTGCTGAGTACAAAGACATGATGTCCTTCGCGGCCTTGAGGGCATATGAGTGCCTCGTGTACTCCTCCCTTTGCTGCCTGCCATCATTGTACGAGGACCTCCTACTCGAACCGAAGCTGTAGGACGTCTCATCGTCGGGCGGATCGTCACCGCCTCCGCCCCCGCCATGGCCGCGACGTCCATCTCCAAGATTCCGCGAGGGGTCGCTAGGCGCGTCAGAAGTGGGGTCGCCAGGCGGCTCATTCCCCCCCCCTTGATGGCCACCGGGTCCTCCCGGGTCGTCACCGTCGTCATCACCATCGCCTCCATCGTCGTCGCCTCCGCCGCCCCCACTGGTCCCACCAATTGCTGAGGATGGCCTCGGGGTCACTGAAGGGAAGCGGTCAAAGGCTCCTGGCCAAACCCCGCGCGTGCAATATATACACAACGGCAGGAATTGAGTGGTTTCCGACAAGTCTGAAAGAGCTGTAAGCCCGCAATTCCATATGGCTACAGGGGGCTGCGGGCTACGAGTGCATCTCGAGCACGGAACGTTGGACGTGCTGGACGCGACTTCGTCGTACACGCAACGAACGATCGCCGTTCCCGCCAGAGGTGGTGAAGGAAGTTGAGAGGCTGGGGCTTCGGAGACCGGCGGTCCACACCCAGACGCTAGGTCATGGTCTCGGTACCTTCTTGCTACGTCACAGAACATGCGCGCCGCTTCCATCTTGCCCACGTGGCCAGGTAAGTGCTCCTCCACGTGTGCACGGATAGCGGTAACGGCTGGCACACTAATGGACCTCCAATCCATTTTGGCTAGGCGGTCATGCACACTCGTGGGGGAAGATGCACGCGTGGAGGCGTCCTCCTCGAACGTCACGCCTTTGTGGCCCCGTACGTCAACAGTCGTGGCTGACGGGGGCACCATCAGAGCCTCGTGTTCAGCTTCTTGAGCATCACTTGTGACGGTCGCATAGCTCGCGGGGGTATTAGGTGGTTGCTCTGGCCGTGAGTGCGCTCGCCCGTCAGCGGCTTCAAGTGCGGCCTGCACCACTATCTTGCTCTCCGCCACTTGTTGCTCCAGCAGTCGTTGATCTCGAGCTGCTTGGTCAAGTTGTTGGCGTTGCTCTTCCGCGGCGCGCTGCATTTCTCGAAGTTGTTGGTGATGACGCGCAGCTTCCTCCGCCTGCGATGCTACAGCTTGTTCATGCTGATGTGAGACAGCGTCCGCGGCATGCTGCATGCGCGCTATCTGCTCCTCAGCAGATTCGAGAGCGGCCCGTCGCGCTTCTTGGCACACCTTGGTGCGGAGCTCCTGCTGCATCCGGGTTGCTTCCTCCACGGCATTGTGCATGTCCATGCGCAACGCTGTGAGCTGCGCTTGGTGCGCCGTGGCCGCATCTAACGCGACTCGTTCGGACTCCTCTTGCAGCTCTCGTAGTTGCCGCTCGTGTCGCGTGACTTGAGCTTGGCGCCGCCGTTGGCGTCCACCCTTTTGCCGAGAGCTCCTAGATGAAGAGGTGTGCGAGGCGTCAGAGGAGAGCGCTTCAGTAGAAGATGTTTGACACGATGAAAGTGTGGACTTCTCCTCACTGGACGTAGAGGTGGAGTCGTACATCAGTTTATCTTCGTCACTGCGACGTCGAGCCTTGGCGAGCTTGCGCTTGGCCAACTTCTGCCGCTTCCGCTCCTGCTTCGCCACCTCCTTCTTGTGGGCTACCAAATTGTCCCAGGGGAATTCCCAGGAGTAAACTATTATCCTCTATTATTTTGAGGAATCATATCATATATTCAGATATACTATTTAACATAAACCCAGACAGCAAGAGTTATATCATTTGCTGTCCAAGTCTAAGAGACCAACTCTGTTACCTCTCTTTATTCTCTCCTCTGAGCTCACATATTATTTTCCCCAACTGTTCGCTCAGGCAATGTCACATCCACTCACTAATTTCCCTAATAGTTCGATACTCTTATTCTCATCGAAATCAGACCCCCCTACTATGGGTGTCTCAGCAGGTACGTCGTGCCTCCTGGCACAACTCTCCCCCGTTAGGAGTGGACTTTCCCCTGAAACCACGACTAAAGCATAATCACACATACAATAGCGTACAGGGGTCTCGTGATTCCTCTGCTCATCAGCGTAGCAGAAGGGCTTCACCAAGGATCACGCTGCCAACGCTCATCCCGGATTCACCCAACCGCACACAACCGATATCTAATAAGGCAGGTCTTCAGTCTTCGTCTTCTCCTTCGAAACTCTGCTTGCCGTAGATCGGTTGCACTCGGTCCAAGGGTTATGACCGTAACATCGTTTACTTTCCTGTGCCTCCAAAAGTCAAGTGCTGGAACAGATGCCGCAGTAGACCCTCTGGAACTGGATACACTGCGTGTGACTTCTGCATCCCCTTCCGATGACCACTCGGTCCCAGTTGTGCAGTATCAGGGTGAACTCCTGTTGCACGTCGATGCGAACAAGGAGTCGCTGCAGAGCATTGCAGTAAGGGTTCGGGCGGAGGCGAGCTCGCCCATATACACGTAGGTTTCATGTATCGTTTCCCATACATGCAGTAGGTGCAAGTGAGGGGCGCCGGTAAATGGCTCATTACTGGCCTGAAACGCAGGGCGTCAGGGTAACGGCCCATCGGGTTCTCCACAAACCAGAGTTGAGGACGGAGATACTCGATGATGTCTAGGGTGCGTTGTACGCACGCGTCCGCTGTAACGAAATCGGGCGGACCTCCAGTGGTGCGGGCCTGACTGTACTGGACGTACAAGGGGGGCTTGCCCATACCACGTCGAAGTACCCTGGGGGATACCTCCAATAATCCCAGCTCTCAATGGCCGTCACGTGAGTCGGCCGCCAAAGCGGGTCAGCGTCCAGAGTTACAGATCTCGAGGCTGGGAAGCAGCGGGCAAACTCCTTTTCCACGGAGCCTGTTCCACTGAACAATACCAATATCCGTACTGGCCGAGTATCAAGTGCAGCGAGGGTAGTGACATAGGTAACCTCGCCCTCTCTCGTCATTCCACGTTGTTCCCAAGGAAGGCATTCGTCGGTGGGGTTCTCAAACTCCTCCTCCCAGGGTCTCACCAACAGGTAGGCTAAAGAGGCACCTGAGACCTGACGCCACCGCAGCAGAACTGGGTGTATCGCGGCGTTGCTCTCGACGACGTAATGCAGCGTCACGTACCTGGCCCTCCATGGCCAGACGTTCGGTCTCAAAGTCCTTAAGCTGCTGCAGAGGTGCTCCACGCTCCAGCTTGTCTCGAGTCCTCTACGAATCGTGGGCCTTTGAGTAGCCCGTCCAGCGTACCTTCCATTCCACAATCTCCTTTCCTCGGGAGATGCGAACTCGTCGAGCCAGAATGCGATCCACATGGGCCTCGCGTTGTCCATCAACTATCACCGCCTCTGGGATTGCTGGCCGTCGGCGTGACGCGAACGCATCTGCCCCTCCCACGTATGGCTTCAGTCGATGTTGTGCGAACACATCATGTATACGCCAGCGTGGGGGGAGCTGCAGTCGATAAGCCACCGGAGCACCTCGGTCTGCCTCCGGAAGACCCGCCTGCATGTCACTGTAGAACCGCTCCGTTACCGCCAACGGCCCATGCCAGCGCTTGCTGAGCTTCCTGCAAAGGGACCTGTCCATGAGCTTCTCCGTGAGGTGCTTGGCTTCTACCCAGACGAGGTCCCCCACCGCATACTCCCGCTGCCCATGGCGCTGATCGAAGAGATCTCGCTGCCGCTGCTGTGCCAACTCCAGTCTACCCCGTGCGTCCCGCAGCTGCGACGAAAAACGAAACGCCCATTCATGTGCAGTCCCCACCCCTCCTTTGCGTCGCCCATCGGTAGACTGGGCAGCTTCTAGAAACATGTCAAGCTGTGACATGGGTGACACACCATAGCACAACTCGAAGGGGGTGAAACCGGTTACGTCACTGCGCGAGTCGTTAATAGCAAACTCGACGTTGGTGGCGTACAGGTCCCAGTCCTCCGGACTATCATCGACGAAGGAGCGAAGCATATCCTCCACGACCCGGTTGGTGTGCTCCGCTTGACCATCAGATCGGGGGTTGTAAGGGGTGGTCATTGCCACCTTGACCCCCATCAACCGCATCAGCTCTTTCCAGAACGCGTCTTGGAAGCGTGGGTCCCGGTCGCTGACAATTTTCATAGGCGCGCCATGCTGCCTCCACACGGTGTCGAAGTAGATGCGAGCAATAGTGGCTGCCGAGCTGTCCCCGAAGTTAATGGGGACCACGTGGACCATCTTCGAGAGCTTACAGGTGAAGGCGACGAACGCGTCGTTCCCTTGCTCGGTCAAAGGTAGACCGGTGACAAAGTCCACACCCACGTCCTGCCAGTTTCGCGACGGAATCGAATGCGGGTTAAGCAGTCCATCAGGGTATGACGATCGGGGTTTCACAGCCTGGCAAGTGGGGCAGGACGCCACCCAAGCCCCAACATCATCCGAGGCGTTCTTCCACCAGAATCGACGAAGAACCCTTTCAAGTGTCTTGTCGCGCCCTGTGTGACCCGCTGCCAGGGAGTCGTGGGCTTCGCGGAACACAATCTCCCGGAGGGGTGAGTCCTCACCCAGGACCAGCTGGTAGTGTCCCGCAGCTACCCGCCACAGCACTTCGCCAACAATGCAGAAGTGCTTCGTGCTGTGATGGGGAGCTGACTGTACTTGCTCCCGCAGAGTATGAAGGGGCCCGTCTCGGCTGTACTCGTCCCGCAGGGCCTCAAGGAAATCTCCTCCAGAAACTGTGCCCTGCGCGTCCCGCATCTTTGACGCCTTGCCTGCATCAACAATTGGCGGGGGCACTCGCTGGTGTCGAATCCTCTGCGGTCTTGACCTCGAGGGTGGAGCATATACCATCAGCATCGGCCATGGGAGGTCCTGCAGCACTCCATCTGCTCCCTTAAACAGTTGGGTGGGATTCCCCTGAGAGTCATGTGTGGGGATGACCTCCTCAATACGCATCCCCGCGCGTCTGAAAAGCTTCCTCCACTGCGGCATGCGCGACTGTAGGTCCGGCAGCAGGAACACTGCAGAGGTGTTCTCGGGGTCTTGCCGCCACTCATGCACGTAGGTGCGGAGTACAGCCTCGATGGTGAGATGGTCGCTGTCATGTGGGGGGCTGCACCACACGTGAAGTCCTCTCCACTGCTCCTTTAGGCAGTTTTCCCAGTATTTGTCCACCAGCTGACCGCGACCTTTTGGTCCGCGACAGGCATCCACGTCGAACTTCCCGTATTTCGACTGTAGCCGTTCGAACAATGCCTGGTGCAACCGCCCCGTCGATTCCCTCCGCGATTGAGACGCGCTCTTCGCAGGGGGCTTCCTCGTCCTGGGGGCGTCAGTCAGACCCACCGTCGGAGGTGTCGCCGGCTTTGCTGCCTCTTGCTGGGGCGGCGATTTGGTGTTCGACCGCGAGCGAGAGGTCACCGTGCCGCTGGGGCGCTCCATAGGGACCTTGGCTGACACCTGCGGCGGAGTTTGTGCAGGCGCTACGGGTGCTTGGCACCCTGACGTCCCTCCCGCAGGAGGTAACCCAGTTTTTGACCGGGTGCGTGAGGCCACCACGCCACAAGGTTGCTCTGAGGCCTCCGCTGGCATTTCCAATGCCGCCTTTCCTGGTAGCTTGGATCGTCCCATTGCGCGAAGGGACTTGAAGGCCCCCCGAAGAGCCCTTGTACTCTTCTTCAGGGAAGCACGCTGAAACGCCAGCGTCGCCCCTCTCGTGGGGGGCGCTGTGACCTCCGTCAGGTGGTCCGCGCCGGGGTGCTCAGTTTGCACCCCTTCAACATCTGATGTGACCTCCGTCGGGAGATCCGCGCCAGGGTGCTGCATCTGCACCCCTCCAGCGTCTGATGTGACCTCCGTCGGGAGATCCGCGCCAGGGTGCTGCATCTGCACCCCTCCAGCGTCTGATGTGACCTCCGTCGGGAGATCCGCGCCAGGGTGCTGCATCTGCACCCCTCCAGCGTCTGATGTGACCTCCGTGGGGAGATCCGCGCCAGGGTGCTGCATCTGCACCCTTCCAGCGTCTGATGTGACCTCCGTGGGGAGATCCGCGCCAGGGTGCTGCGTCTGCACCCCCCCAGCACCCGCTGCAACCTCTATTGGGAGGTCCTCGCAATGGTGCGGGGCTCGAAGCTCCTTGGCACCAAGTTGGGACTCCATAGCCAACTCCGCCAGCTGCAGAGTGTCCACCGCGTCCAACCAGCTGTTCACCTCAGCAAGCTGGGTCAGGGTGCCCAAGGCTGGGCCCTCCTCAAAGAGGTCGGAGGTGTCCAACACAGAGAGGGGGTCTTTCGGGAGGTCCGACTTAGCGTCGAGAATGCCGGCCTCCTTCAAGCCCTCCCGAGGTGTCTTCGCTGAGTAGTCGGGTCGCCGTGACAAGGCGTCTGGAACCAGTAGCAGGGCCCCTTTCACGTACTCCATGCGGGGGCGGACCCCCACCTCCACGCACGAGATCCATGTACCATCGTGCCTGCCGCCGACTCAGCTCCCTCCCCGGCTCCATCAGCCATTCCAGTGGCCGGTGGTCGCCTTGCAGCTTGAAGGCGGTGAAGATCAGGTAGTGCCGCCAGGTCACCGTGGTGCAGTGGTGAAGTCCGCAGAGCTCCCTCTCGCCCGTGTGGTAGTTCTGCTCAGCCGCGGAGCCGGCTCTCGTAGGCTATCACCTTAAGTCCTTCACCACAGTCCTGCATCAGGACTCCACCCAGCGCCACCCCACTCGCGTCGGTCTGCACCACGAAGGGGGCTGATCCGTCCGCTGCGGCCTTCACGTTCGGCAGGGCCAGCACGGGGGCGTCCACCAGTGCTGCTTTCAGCTCTTCGAAGGCCCACTGCTGCTCAGGGCCCCATCTCCACTCCACCTCGTTCTTGGTGAGCATGGTGAGGGGCTGCGCGATGTCGGAGAAACAGTGAATGAACCGACGATAATAACCGGCTAGGCCCAGGAACTGCCGGACGTGAGTGACATTCTCCAGCGCCGGCCAGTCGCGCACTGCCGCCACCTTGTCGTGCTGCGGCTTGCAGCCCTCGCTGGACAGGGTGTGCCCAAGAAACCTCAAAGACTCCTTCAGCATCTGCGCCTTAGAGGCCTTGAGGTATACTCCTTTCTCGCGACAGGTCTGAAGGAAGGTACGGACGTTGTCGTAGTGTTCTTGGACTCCACCCTTCGAGAACACCACCACATCGTCGATGAAGATTCGGACGAAAGGTAAGTGTCCTAAGGCTCTCTGCATCCTCCGCTGGTACTGTGACGGGGAATTCTGCAATCCCTGTGGCATCACCAGCCACTCGTAGGAGCCCATCTGGGTGGTGAATGCTGTCTTCTCCACGTCTTCCTCAGCCATGGGGACTTGCCAGAATCCATCCACGGCGTCGAAGGAGGAGAAGTGGGTGGCACCCTGCATCTCGTCGAACATCAACTGAATGTCCGGCAGCGGGTACCGATCTCTCACTGTTTGAGAGTTCAGCTGGCGGTAGTCCACCACCAGGCGCAGCGTGTTAGGCTGGCCCGGTTTGGGTACCATGAGACATGGTGCCGCGTAAGGACTGGATGAGGGTCTGATGTAGCCCTTTTCCACCAGCTGCTCGATGCGTTCCCGCAGTTGCCGAAGCTCTTCCACGGACATGCGGTAGGGACGGCGAAATGGAGGTCCTCCCTCCTTGTCTGGCTTAAGGGTGACTCTGGCCTCATCCTCCATCGACCGCCGCAGTTTGGACATCATGGGGAGGGCGTTACGCAGCTCCTCGGAGAACTCCTCGAAGAGTGCCCGGAACTTCTCCTTCCAGCGGGGTGCCACCTTGGCGTCCCTCGTGTCCTGTGGGATGTCTTTGGCGGTGCCCCCAGTATCCGGGGGTTCCAGCTTCACCTGGGTGCTGGCCACAGGCTTCGCATCAGCTGCAGTGTCCACCGAGAGGCATACTGCTTCGGCCTCGACCGCGAGGAGTTCCGCGTCGGGATGATCTCCGGCTGCAGTAGCAGCGAAGGCCGAATCGTGCTCGCTGCCGTCCCTGCGCGCCATCATAAGCCACGCCGGCTGAGCGGAGGCGTCGCCCGCGAGCCTCTGAGTCTCTGCGTACAGGAGGTGTTTACGCAGCTGCACAGCCGTCAGGAAGACCTCATCGATGAGTCCAGCACAGTTGTCTCCGCGTCCACCAGCACTTTTACCCGGGTTGCAGCCGGCGATGGTCACGAGCTCTTTACCCCCCCCCTTCGTTCTGCGCGCGAAGGACACGGAGCCGTGACCGGCGTAATCCAGCATGATGGGAGAAAGGCTACGCAACCATTTCCCCCCCAGCACCACGTCCACTCGGATCCCGAGTGGCAACACCCGCATGGCCATGGCCGACTCATTATAGGTGGAGCCCGCTGCGGTGGGGGCCGTGAACTTCGAGTAGGCCACAGCCCCTGTGGTCTTCACCGACCCGTCCGCTAGTGTGACCTTCATTTGCGGGCCCTGCCGTACGCGTAGGCCACAACGTCGTACGCAGTCTTCAGACACGAAGTTGTCCGAGGCACCGGAGTCCACGAGTACCTTGACAAGCTTGCCACGCAGATACGCGTAGAAGACTAACAGCAGCGCTCCTTCCTCATCATGAGCCGCAGCGAGCTGAGATGCCCACAGCACACCCCCGTCACGCAGGATGCGCTTGCAACGGCCGACACCCATGCTCGTGTCGTTGTCACCCCCACACGCTCCATCACCATCATCGTCGTCATCATCATCCTCCGTCAGTGGGTGACTGCGCATGCTTTCTTCCTCAGTGTCTTCCTGCAGGGGGTGAGTATTCAGTGCGTGAATCTCCTCTGGGGCCCCAGCTTTGGCCAGCTGTTGGGTCATGCTGTCCTCGACCCCACCAGCGTCCGGCGCTGGCGGGTCTGCACTCCGCTGCTGGCCCCTGTCTGCAGCCATTTGCTGGGTCAAATTGTCCTCCAGGTGCTCCGGAGACTCGCTCACTGGTCCACCCTCCAGTACTTCGTCAGGAGTCACGGCATCGGGCGGTGTAACCTCAATTGGCTGCTGCTCCGGCTGCTCGCCAAAGAGATCCGCTCTCACCTCTGCAGGAGTCACCGCCGACTGCCTCTCACGGTACCGGTGCACCCTGTACAAGCTGCATCATGCATCCGGCATCCCGGGGATGTCCCCCCCTGTGCCAGGGATGGTCCCCGTGGCCGAAACAGAAGCCGCGGGCACTCCCACGGAGTTTCCACCAACATCCCCCGTAGCCCAAGGGTAGGGGGGCGAGTCCATGACGGCCAGCGATTCCTCCGCCGGCATCCCACGCTGTCGGCCGCGCCAGCGCAGAAGGCCCTCCGCTTCCCACGCGCGGTGCCCTATCGGGGCATCCTGCTGCAGGGCGTCAGCCTGCTCCGCCGAAGTCATCTCGTCCCACGCAAGGGATAGATCGTGGGCCCGTGTCTCCGCCAGGTCCAGTGCCCGAACCTGCTGGGAGTCGTTGCACATCCCACGTGACCTCGAAGGGCCCTGCAACAGTGCCGACACGTGCTCGACCATGCGCTGTTGCCGCGTCGGCAGTGGCAGCGTGCCCAACGGAGTGTGGTGGGCCGGGGCTTGCTTCTGCAGGCACATCAGGTCCACCTCATTCCTGAAGTTGTCCAGCTCGCACCGTCTCTTGTACCTCCGAGCTGGCGCGGCAGACGACCTCATGCCACGACCTTGTTGCATCCGTTCCAGTGCAGTACGGATCCCCGTCGTCGACTTGCGCTTCAGGCTTTTGCGCAGTCGCATCATCAACACTTCCATAGAAAGCGCCCCCACTGGCCGCCTGAAGTGCCAAGCATTCAAACGGTCAGACACTGCGGCCAAGCAGGGCCTGTAGATACCCTCGTAGGCCCAGGGTTCTAGTACGGAGTAGTGCTCAGGCATGGGGTCGTCGATGATGGGGGTTACCCCCGCCGCTGCGGGAGCCGGTTGAGGGGCTTCGGCAAGAGAGCGACGTCCAGTGTCACTTTCTGGCCCCTCAGCCGAAAGGGTCCTCAGACCCTATTGCCGATCCGAGTCGGCCGGCAACTCGCCGGCTGCCGGGGACGCCCGCTGCGCCTCAATGATGCCCTCCACCAGATCCGTACAATCAGTGAGAGCCGCCAACTCTAGAACAGCGTTGACGTCTGCGGCTGCAAGGGCCTCCACTTCTCCCCGCAGCTCCGCCGGTGCCCACGAGATGTCCTCGTCGTGTGCCATGGCGAAGAACATAGCGGCCACCTGCCGCCTGTCTCGAGACAACCTTTTAGGAGCGTTCGCCTTCCACGCAGCCAGCTTGGCCGCGTCCTTGCAATCCCGCACCAGATGTCCACGCCTTCCACACGCGTAGCACTCCCGTGTCTCTGGAGCCGGGAGGCCAGGTGGAGCACCAGGAAGGGGCAGTCCAGGTGGAGGAGGAGGTTAAAATCACGTGTGTGTGTGTGTGTGTGTGTCAGGGGTGTAACGTACCTCTAAAAAACCACGTGACACACAGTGAAAAATTAAATGCAGTTTTGCTTAAATATGTTTGCAAAATGTTTATACTGCTTTAATTTAACCTATTTTAGGGTTACTGATGCCAAGTAACACCCTAACATCATTGTGGGGGATATGGGTCACTGTAACGTAACATGCCCTAAATGCTGCCTATAAAGTAGGAAACACTTCGTGTTTGGCATATTTGTCATGCTGAAATCAGCACGGACATGGCAGCAACCCAAAAACTGCAGGGCAACAACCCCAAAACTGCAGGGCTACAACCCAAAGACTGTAGGGCTGCAACCCTAAAACTGTAACAGCTGCTTCCTATAAGGACTGCATGCTATATATGAGGTATAAGGGCAACTGACAACTGCCTTATGTTCACACTTCCTTGAGGGGGGAAGAAGGTGGATATATATACATAATTACCTCATTATAATGTACAAATATACTACATGTACAGAAACATACAGATATACTATATGTATATAACATAGATATATATACTATATATATACCACACACACACTCAGTTAGCTGAAGGCATCTTTTGTGTTGTGTTTTGTTTCTTAGATGGTGGTATTCGAAGAGGAAGAACCAGAAATCCCAGCCATCAATCCAGATCCAGCAACATGGTTCTTTGACATCTTAGGCTCCTATGATTCATACAGTCGGTTCAAGGTTCCCAAGTGGATCGCTGGTTATGACAATACTCAGACCAGATTCGACCAGATAGGATACTTCGACAATATCAGTCGTATGAGGCCCGATATGAGCAGATATAGGGATCCTCAAAATGAACCGAAGGAACCAGAAAATGAGTATACAGAAGACAATGCTCCAATAGTCTTTACAGATCCTGACGATGATTCTATTCCAGCACCAGCTCCACCCACTTTGGTTCCAAAGGTGAAGATGACACCACCTAAGGAATTCAAATCTGGACAGGACGCAGAAGTTTGGTTGGACACAGTGGACCGGTATTTTCAGTTCACTTGTCCAGGAGTTCCAGACAAGGACCTGATCACAGTATTCCTGACTCTCATCCAAACCAATGACCGACACTATTTCCAGGTCGTGGCACATCAACCGGATGCCACATATGAGATGGTCAGAAGGATTTTCCTCAGTCAGTTTGGTAACCCCCACAAAAGATCAGTGGCCAAGAAACACCTAATGGCGCTGTATCAAGGGAACCAAACTTTCTCAGACTATTTGCGCACGTTTACGTCACTGGCTGCTTTAGCAGCAGTTGATCTCAACGATGTGTTAATAAAGGACAGATTTGTCAGCAACATGGACTCTGATCTCCGCAGACAGTTCCAGTTAAGATTCCTAACAGAGCAAGAAAGGAATAATATGTCGTGGCAACAAACCACACAGATACTGCTCGACTTGAATTATGTTGTTCATTCGAAGCAGTCAGAGACCCTTCACTATCGAGGGCAGAAGGAGCAGTCATCAGGAGGCCCAGTCAACAAGGACAAGGACAAAGGGCGTGGCAGAAAGCCATATGACAAATCCAACAGGAACTGGAATCAGAGCCAGAGTGGCAGTCAGAGCTCAAATGCCAATCAGAATCGGAGCAAAGGGAAAGGTGGAAAAGGCAAAGATAAAGGGAAAGGAAAAGCACAGAATCCTTCTCAGCCTTGTCAACGTTGTGGTCGTACCAATCACGTCACAAAGGATTGTTTCTCCACCAAGACCCCAGATGGAAAAGACATCAAAGGCAAGCCACCAGCTCAGAATCCTTTCAGGAGACAGCAGCAACAGAATCAGGGTGCTAAGAATGAGTCCGGCAAACTCATCAATACGATCAACACCCTGGTTAAGGAGTTAAAGAGTCAGCACAGCATCAATGCAGCAGTTGCAACTCCAGCTCCAGCTTCAGCTCCAGCTCCTCAGGGAAACTCTCAGGGTATTGCACAGATACCAGTGTTGAGAGCACCCTCGAGGTAAATCAGCCTGAAGATGCCACTGAAGCAAGTGGCCGGGTTGAGAGTATCTCAGAAGAAGTCCTTTCCAGTCTGACATTACAGTTTCAGCAAATGGACACTCCCTCAGAGCACATCGCACAGATGCAGTCTCAGACAGCACAGCTGAAATCACAGAAGAAGCTGTTGTTGTACAAAGGGAAAGTATATGGACAGAGTACTCACATATTGGTAGATCCAGGAGCTACATCGTCTTTCATCGACAGACAGTTTGCTGCTCAGCTTGGTATAACACCCACAGATTCTTCTTCATTCTCAGTGGGATTGGCTGGAGGAAGCCAACTACCTTGCACATCCTATCTTCCCAATGCTACATTCACGCTGGGTAAGTATAAGGACACAGAGGATTTCTACATCATTGACATGAAACATTTCACTGTCATCCTGGGTCAAGATTGGTTGGAGAGGAGAAATCCACACATTGACTTCCAGACCAAAAATCTGACGATCACTAGGAAGCACTCATCAGGCTCCAGTGTTCGCACAGTTTTATCCAGAGTTGAACAGACTCCAGGCTCAGATGGCCTTCCTGAAATGGAAATGGTCAGTGCCACCACCATGAGAAAGCACCTACCTCGTATTCGATCCAGTGGTTCGGCTGAAGAAGCCGTAGCTTATCTCTTCTTTCTCTCAGAGGTCGATGGTGAACTGGTCTTCGCAGCAGCAGACTCAGACACCACTATGGAAGACCCAGAGGTCACAGCAGCACGTGATCAATAAATGAGGGAAGACTTTTCAGACATATTCCAGGAGGATCTTCCAGCTGGTCATAGGCCAGAACGGTTTGAAGGTGGTTATCATCGAATCAACATTGAACCTGGGCACAAGCCGCCATCGCAGCCAGTACGTACAATTCCAGTGCCCATGATGGAAGAGCTCAAACGACAGATCATCAAATATGTCGACTTGGGTATCCTTCGTCCGTCATCATCTCCATATGGATGTCCTATCATTTTCGCTCCTAAGCCAGGTGGGAAGTGGAGGATGTGCTGTGATTATCGAGCCCTTAATAACATCACAATTAAGGACACGTATCCATTGCCACCTCACGACACCCTTCTTGAACAGCTAAAAGGTGCACGATGGTTTAGCAGATTTGACTTCAATCAGTTTTCCCATCAGATCCCTATACATCCAGATGACATTCACAAAACAGCTATTCGCACCAGATACGGTTCCTATGAGTGGACAGTTATGCCTTTCGGATTGACCAATGCTCCCGCAACAGCTCTACGTGTAGGAAATCGGGCATTCTTCGACTTCATCGATCGGTTCCTTGTCATTTTCATGGATGATACTATCGTATACAGTCCGGACTTTGACAGCCACGTGAGTCATGTCCGACAGTTTCTCCAGCGTTGCAGAGAACACCAGTTCTTCATCAGGCCTTCCAAGGTGGAGTTGTTCGTCAGATCCATAGACTTTATCGGACATCACATCTCTGAAGCAGGCTTGTCCATCATCGAAGACAGAATCCGAGCAGTCATGGCAATTCAGCCTCCAGTGTCTTATGGTCCTACCGTTGGAAAGCAGCCTCCACGCCGTATGGCTAAAGATGGCAAGTCATCCCTTCGGTCATTCTTGGGCATGGTCGGTCAATTCAATAGATTCATACCAAAGTTCTCCAAGATTGCCGAGCCGCTCAATCGTCTCCTTAAAGATAATGCAGAGTTTGTCTGGGAATCTGAGCAGCAGCAGGCATTTGATAACCTCAAAAGTGCCATCTGCAATGCTCCAGTACTACAGCTTCCAGATCAGAAACTGCCATCTATTATGGAGGTCGATGGATCAGGCACACACGTTGGTCAAGTGATACTCCAGGATCAAGGAAAAGGTATGAAGCCATGTGGCTATCACAGCGTCACTCTATCCGATACACAGAGACGTTGGCCTATTCCTGAGATCGAGCTATTTGCCATTGTGGAGGGCTTCCGATTCTTTCGCCACATATTGTTGGGAGCTCCTGAGACTATTGTACGCTCAGATCATCAGCCACTGGTTTATTTCCAGTCTAAATCCACACTCCTAGTGGAAAATTATGTTTATTTCCGAGCGAACCTGTTTGTGATTTCCAAACCCAAAAAATCCGCCGCAGGCGAATTTTTTGAAAAAAGAATATTCCTTTCCTTACGAAACTCCATTTCTTAGTCAATAATTAACATATTTTGTTCACAAGAGAATGTTCCATGTTGATAATGAATCGTGTATTTCATACACGCGATTACCAAGTTACCACTACGTAGTCGTATGCCATGTTTATTTACTCCATGAAGGACAATTTGCTATCTTTTTTCATTAGTCGATCTACAACTTCTGATACGTATGTAAATTGGCACGTGAATCTTTAGAGATGAAGTGCCATTTCTCGCTACCAAAGTGGTGATTCAGCGCCATCTTCAAAAACACATCACACTTGTGCGCTTCTGGGGCATTCCAGTGCACAAATGTTTCCTTCACGATCGCCTCTTGAGAGAGATGCCTTTGCGTTGCAGCATGTGTTGCCACACAAGAACCCATGCTTTCATTAACAGCCTCATTCTGATTTTTGAGAGCACAATGCTGAAAAAGAAAAACCCAATCGTGCACGTCACCATAGAATTCAGGATTGGTAAGTAGATCCTTCATGACTTTCCAAATCGAATCCCGAAATCTGACGGCAACGCCAGGCAGGGCCCAAATTTCCAAACTTCCGACCGCTCGAGCCTTGGCATTGGGCCCTTCGGGCCCATATTTCCAAACCGCAAACCCCGCTCGGGCCCTTCGGGCCCACCTTTCCAAGCACGACCTCACCCAAAATTTGGCCCTGCGGGCCATTTTTGGGCCCTACGGGTCATAATTATATTACCCCCGATTTCCAAACCCCCGCGACCGATTTCCAAATCTTGTTGGAGCGAGCCAAGCTCGCTCCTAAAAGCATAATTTGCCACTAGGGGGTGACGCTGCGACATCATCCGACGCTCCATCTGAAGGCCCTTCCGCAGGTAATGTCACGGCTGCCGCTGCCAACCCGTCGCACGATGACGAGTTTGCGGGATAATGCACACCTTCATCCAAAGCCTCATCATAAGGCGTTTCCCGCGGTGATGCTGCGACATCCGAACCAGCTTGTGATATGTGTTGCATGGCCATACGCAGCTGCCGCCGATTTTTGGCCATCAGTCGCCGTGTCTCTGCGGCTAACTGCGCATGCAACAGCATAGCGTACGACCGAGAATAAAGCCATACCGGACAATGCCCGTCGACAAACACTGGTGGACACGCCACTACCTTTGTCATATTAGCAGTTTGCGCAGCCAAGTCCACGGATGCATAATGATGCTGAAGCGCGGGCAACAGCGGCAAACGAGCATAGTCGTACGAACCAGCACTGCACTCATAAAGGAGGAGTCGCCCAAGGCTGTCCAGATCTTGCGGAGACAACAAAAACATGGCCACATGCCGACGTGCAAATGCAGAAGAAATCATGAACAACGCATGACTCGCCAGCCGACCGCTGATCATACCACATCGCACGTACGATTCAAGCCGCGAAGCATGATGCGGGTACGACCCACTCGCAGGAACTTCCAGCAGAACACTCGGCGAAATACACTGCGGACCACACAAGAAATTCGTTGCCGCTGGGTCGATGACGGAGCCGCTCCCAAACTGTGACGATATCATCGGCACAGAGCTATTATAATCGGCACAGGTCTCAATGAACGTGTCCAATTGTTCGACACGATTTCTTCGCCCAAAGGCGGAAAATTCAAGCTAAAATTTATGTTGGTACAGAGTTGTAGAACGCTAGTACCAACGGAACTCGTGAACCACGACCACGCTGATACCAGTTAAACAGGGTGTGAGGACTGCACCAGTCTCATAGGTATGTAAGCAAACACTTACAGGTAATATGATGCCATGATCATAGGATGTACAGACAGTACAGGGGTATTATCGGAATCGGATCTTTTTAATTACACTTTTGGTAAAGTTACTTAGCAGCCACAGAGGTGGCTGCAATGTACGACCAATTTAAACTCAACCCCGAGAGCTTGCACAACTCTCTACTTAAGGTAACTCGTCCTTACCATGCCACTTCATGTGTTCAGTCATTTGCTGACTGCAACAACCAATCAGCTGGGATCTGTCATCAGTACTTAAATGTTTCTGACTGTCACCTCCCAAGTCTCTCATTTGAATACTCACAGATCTGCTGATGTGACTGTATAACTGAGGTCCTCCTCGATTCCCTCCAGTTATGTTCGACTGATCGAATCCTATTATTCAAATGTCACATTTGAGACAGTCACTTCTGTCGGTCACCTTTGTCAACTCTGCCAGTCACCTCTGTCATTCGGTCATGTTGGTGACTGTCATCATTTCCGGTTGGTGACTGTCATCGTTTCTGTCACTCGTCACTCTGACACGTCTGTCTCTCGTACTGACTCGTGATGTACCCTAGTACAGTAAAACTGCATAAGATAAAATGCTTAGGGATTTCATCGGTGCGGTGCGGAACGGTCGGTCGACGGTCGGAGCGGTGACAGTTGAGAATGACAGGGCATTTGATCAACGCAACTTCCTTCGACTCTCGAGCCATCTCGTGAGCCCACCCACCTTCAACTTTCCTTAAGTACTCTCATTTCTGACGGGCAGTACTTTTATAACGATCAATTGGCTTACCGCACGCTGATATCGACTTCATCTCTTACCGCTGACCTGCTCGTCCCAAGAATATGTGGCCACAAATCAATTCACAAATTGCAGAATTATGATTTACTCGTCGGACACGTGTGTACCTTGTCATATTGACATGTTGGCCATCCATGATAATAATGATAATACTAATAATCATAATAAAACATTTACCTCGATGGTAAGGGCAAAGCATTGGGAACGCCATGCATTTGTCGCCTACAAGACTGCATGTGACCTTCAACATGTTCTAGTCCGCACTTTAAAGGATTCCCATGACGAAACAAAGATTGTCCGTGTATCCATGATGTGATCTTCTTTTGATGTATCATGACATAATCCTGGAGCTGATGAAATCACGGAATTAAGCCAATGCAGTTGAACAATATTCTAGTAGAAGCTAGCCATCTTGAAGCCGAGCAAAATTGAGAAAGACATGCTCAAGAGTAGTTTGGGTGATGGCGTAATGCTTGATTCCTGGAACCAACATACACCCAAACCACATACACACAGTTAATAGCCGGACACGGAAACTTGATCATCCACGAATACATGGCTATGCTATCTGCTAGTGGGATATACACGACATCATCACCATTTCATCGCCATGATAAGGTAGCAAAAACAACATCCCAATTGGCTCAATTGCTGCAAATTAGCTTTTCACACTTGCAGGCATTAATGGAAATATACTCAATAAAATCAAATGCTGCGGGCAATGTCAACTCGTGAATGCTTCCTTGTACTTTATATTCCGAATATTTCGGCCTTGTATAACTTGGCATAGTTACCATCATAGTATGAGCTTGTGTACCAGGAGGTATGAGCAGAGTGGTTGCATGCTGCCGCCGAGTGGTTGCATGCTGCAGGAGCCTGGTTGCATGCTGCCGGCGAGTGGTTGCATGTTGCAGGAGC
>LGRX02029211.1:0-18995 GCA_001247695.2 Cymbomonas tetramitiformis | reverse complement strand
TGTTATGCAGCCCATATATCTGCCACGCTTCGTGAGTTGGAGTGCACGCCAGCTCCAATTCTGCAAAGCAGTTTTGGGTTTGGGTAAATCAAAACCCAAACCGAAAACGCCTCATGTCAAGATGTGACTGTTTGTAGTATGCGTCAAGGTATGACCTGCAACTTCCAGGATATATTCAAACTACTGTTATGGATATATCTTCCAGGTTTCGTGGGTTGGAAGGCACGACAACTCCAATTCTGCAAGGCAGTTTTGGGTTTGGGTAAATCAAACCCCAAACCCAAAACGCTTCATGTCAAGATGCGATTGTTTGATTTATCCTTCAAGGTATGACCTGCAACTTCCAAGATATATTCATAATATTGATACGAATATATCTGCCAAGTTTTTTGCGCTAGAACGCATGAACACCCCTCGGCTGCCGTGAATTAGTCGACCCTATCTTGAACCGCACCAACTTAGCTTGCAGTCGCGAGTGCAAACGAAGCTGATGCGGTTGCGGATGGGGTCGTTCAAGAGCTCAAACAAATGTATATTTTGTATATTTATATTCCTTACGAACGTTGAAAAATGTTGTACTTCATGTAATGTGATTAAAAACACAAGGGGGTGTGCCTGCAGTAGCGCAAAAAAGTTGGGGCGGGCAAGCGATAACCTATATTTCCATATTTAATAACTTACAAACGGCACTGTTGACTGTGACATTCAGCGTTTGCGACTGCCGCCTGCCTACGACCGGGAATGGGGAAACCGAAACGTGCATGGGGAATTTGGAAGCGTTTGTACTGTACGAGTATTACGTATGCGTTTGTCGTCTCCCTTTGAAGATTCTCTCAAAAAGTTGTATAAATAATTAAAGAATGTTACGTAATACTTATTCCCAAGAAATACATAAGGGATTTTATTTCCGATTCTCGTTTTTTATTCCTGCGGAATCATTTTCCCGGGTTGTGTTGTCACAAGCTGTCCACCTCAGATGAGGTGGTGTGCTGGAATTGACAGTTCGACTAGTTCGTACAGTCACTGTCATTCAGTATGCCATCTTCGGTAGTCAGCTTAGTAGTGACACACAGCTTGGGTATTTAAATTGTGTATATCCAAGTTTATTGATCCGTTTGTTCACCGTCGGCAAGCGGATCCCCCCTGGCTGACCTCAAGGCATCTCAAGGCCGACCATGCAGAGCTCCACACCTCACTCCGTCTCGCTTCGAACGCAGCGACCCTTGTCTTGGACGTCAGCGGCAACGCCGTTCAACTAGTATCCTTTCCCTACATTCTGGGAAAATCAGAAGACGTCTAGAAGATGTCTTCTGAACGTCTTATAGACGGCTTCGTAGACATGATGTCTTCTGGTTTCCAGAAGACATCTTCTGAGTGGAAACGTCTTCTGGAAACCAGAAGACACTCTTCGGGGAAGACGTACCGAAGATGTTCAGAATGCCTTCTGGGTTCCGGAAGACATCTTCCCGGAAGACATACAAAGGACAGTCTTCCCGGAAGATGCACGGAAGATGTTCTGAATGTCTTCTTGACCAGAATACATTATGACATTATTGTGTTATCGACACGTATGTGATGATTAGGCAATTTGGCCACATAGTTACTTGATACCACACGTACACTCATCGCGTAATCACAGAAGACATGCAGAAGGAACACGGAAGACGTACGGAAGACATTCCAGGTATCTTCCTAACGTTTACTTGCCATTCTATCTCCTATACAAAGGACACTTGGCCAAGGTAGTGCGGAGGACATCCTACAGACAAACACTCAGAAGTCGTTCAGAAGGCGCGCGGAAGACACGCAGAAGACATCTCCCCGACCCCTACGTTTCTAGATGCGTTCAATACTAACACGTGTTGAACACGTATTGGAGGTATATTGGAGGCATATTGAAGACGGTATGCTAATATACTAATATAATTGCAATACACGTGTGACATATTGGCCAAACTATTGAACCGCGATCAGCCTGGACACAGCGAAAATGAGTATGTTAGCATGGGCACCCAAATGGTGTCGGACTCACCCACTAGCACTTGGTATCCTCTAAGGAAGGGTCTAGCGTTATGGGGACAAGTTTTCACGGCATTTGGACGCGTATCGCAGAAGTCGGTTCTGGGGGGTTTTATGAATTGGGGCGCCGATGTATTGAAATGGGGCAAAACGATTGGAGGGGTGTTCAATGTGCCTGCAACTGCCTGCAACACACGTATTGAACACGTGTTGAACACATGTTGAAACATTCACGCATGAGGGTACACGAATTTCAGGACGGCTGCGAGACGCTGCTTGCAGGAAATTTTTTATGATAAATTTCAGGCGATAAAATGGATAAAGGGAAGATATTATTGAAATTTAACGCAGGAATTTAGTGTTAAAGCGCGCTTTCACGATATGGGGGGGCGAAAGCCGGCATCGAGCGGACTAGCGACCAGTCCGCAACACGAAGCTGCGGAAATGAGCTTGGAGTTGCTCATCAGCACGGCTCAGGCTGCGCTGAGAGCCCAACGGCTTGCACGAAGGCAAGGGGCACCCCTGCCTGAGTGCATCGGTGACGACGAGACCATCGCGCTCACGCCTCAGCAGAACCTGACATACTTGGCTCTGCACGCCACTCGTGCAGTGGCGACGGCAGCAACGGTTTGCTTTCCCGCATTTCAACGGGCTAGCAAAACCGTGACGGGCTTGGCGACTACATCGACTTTTCCGCCTCCTCCATCCGCGCAAGGCACCGCCCACACGCCGGGGCCCAGCGCCAGAACGCAACGACGCAGCTCGCAGAGGCATAAGGCGAGGGGAAGAGCTGAGGAGCGGAACCATCCGCCAGCAGCTACGGGTTTTTTCACGACCAGCTCCCCTATGCCAACCGTGGTGCCAGGCGGTAAATTCACGTCTGGTAAAGTCTCTGGACAAGTGCAGCCCACAGACTTCAGTCTGGCTGCGCCGCCATCTGGCAGCGGAGCAGTCAGCGACTTCAGCAGTTTCAGCGACGTCGTGCGGACATCGACATCAGAGCAACCGCCCTCTCCTGGTGAGAAGCGCAGCGGAAAGCCGCCATCGGTGCCGCCAAGCCCGCCGCGAATTAGCAAAAAGGGGAAGGCAGCAGAGCAGCCTGGTAGCCATGAGGACGAGGACATTGCCGACCTCGAGTACGAGGACCCTTGGCACGAGGCGGACGGCTTGGATACTGACGTGCACGACTCGTGCATTTAGGATCCAACGCCGATGCGTACTTCCCTAGTGTGTTGCACTGAACGCACTGCTTGGCCTTGCTTGTGTTAGTCAAGCGCCATCACAGGTGGCCACTCGCGAGAGCTGAGCAAACGGCCGGACACCGCTTTTCGTCCCCCACACCACGACGCATCCGGGGGGTTTTCAGCGGCGACAACGGCGTGGATTCTGGAAGTGGCAGCAACAGACCACAATACTCTGTCAGAACATCCTAGAACCTGACTGTAAATTGCCCATTCACAAACAGTGGTAACCCTGGGGCTGACAGTGATTACACGTCAGCTTATAACGACCATATCGCAAAAATGAGACACGCGGGTGTCTCATTATATTCTCATTTTTTAAAAAGTTATGATAACGAGGTTTTTTTTATATGACTAGATAGCATTTGGAGAGTAGATAATGACACGTTATTTCAAAATTTGAAATTTTAGGGTATAGCCCGAAATTTGGGGTTTCCAGGCGATTTTTCGCCCCGTTTCGGGCGGTGCTCAGGTGTCAATCGGCGGAAGTTATGATAACGAGGTGTTTTTTATATGCCTAGATAGCATTTGGAGAGTAGATAATGATACGTTATTTCAAAATTTGAAATTTTAGGGTATAGCCCGAAATTTGGGGTTTCCAGGCGATTTTTCGCCCCGTTTCGGGCGGTGCTCAGGTGTCAATCGGCGGAAGTTATGATAACGATGTTTTTTTTATATGACTAGATAGCATTTGGAGAGTAGATAATGACACGTTATTTCAAAATTTAAAATTTTAGGGTATATCCCGAAATTTTGGGTTTCCAGGCGATTTTTCGCCCCGTTTCGGGCGGTGCTCAGGTGTCAATCGGCGGAAGTTATGATAACGAGGTTTTTTTTATATGACTAGATAGCATTTGGAGAGTAGATAATGACACGTTATTCAAAAATTTGAAATTTTAGAGTATAGCCCGAAATTTGGGGTTTCGAGGCGATTTGTCACCGTGATTCGGGTGGTGCTCAAGCGCCATTTGTTGAAAGTGGTGATAATGACGATGTTTTCATATTGGATACGTCAAAGTCATTCCAAACAAACTGAGTCTGAAGAAACTTTTGTTCATATCTTACATACACCCCGAGAATGGGAGGCTTTAATGTTAAAAGCGGTGGCACCAACCTTAAATCTAGGGGGTGTAGGTCTGCACGAGACTGTAACTGTGTGCGTAGCACAAAAAAAACAACAAAAACCGACAAAAGGCACGAAGAATGCTACCAGATAAGACGTTGGTGCTATGAAAATATACAGTCTTTATTTGAACAGTCAAAGCACCCAGGGTTAGGGGTTTTCTTGCGGGCGCGGTATTATTCATTGTACAGGCCGGTGCATACGATGGCAGTGCAGGTGCGATCTCTCAGTTCGTTTGCTGGCTGGCTTATTAAGCATACCTACCTATTTGCTAACAGACATGTACAGGTCAAACGTTTGCACAATCACCTTGGCGCGCAGAACTTGTTCAGACACTTCCAGGTGCTGGGCGACCTCCTTGTACCCGTTGTACTGTGCGATCGCCGACCGTTTCTTGTCCGTGTCCTCGCACTTCAAGTCTGTCCAGAGGCTTTCTCCTATCTTCTCAGCGTCAGCTTTCGCCGCCGGGGTGAGGTCGAACTGACCTGGCCACTGCGGACCTGGTCGTGGTGGAGAAGCGAACATCGCCGGTCGTGATGGGGGAGAGGCTCCCGGGACTTTGGAGCCCGTTGGCGTCGTTAAAGCAGGTGACCCTCCTACTGCGCCGAGCGCTGGCGCTCCCGTGTAAAAGCCTCCTCCGCCCAGTTGGAACATTTGGGCGAACGGGCCTGCTGCTGTTACTGCCTGTTACCGGTGACGTACCAACCGCCCCCCCCCACACCAGTTACAAGTTCCGTGTCTTTCAATCTGGACCTCAAGCCAGAGTTCCCTCCTCCACAATAAACACAAACAACTTGAACGTAACAACTAGCTCCTACCTGCACGGCTGTCTTCAGGATCTCCCTCATCGCTGCAGCCTCCGAGGCGTGGTGATTGTTAATCTCCTTCAAGGTGTCCGCGTTCTTCTCTAGCATCCTCTGTTGGGCCAGTGCATTATTTTCGAGCATCTTCGCCTGGGCCTCGTGGGCCATTTTCGCAGTCTCGGCAGAGGTCCTTTGGAAAGACTCCTGTGCCTCCTTCAAAAGCGAGTCCCGAGAAGTAAGCGCCTTCGTGTTCTCCTCCAGCAAAGCCTGTTGCGCCTTCGTGTTCTCCTCCAGCAAGACCTGCTGCCCTGACCAGAATGAACCCAATGTTGTCTGGTGCTCCTTGGCACGAGTCTCCTCCCGTTGCTTCCCCTCGGCCATCTGCATCTGCAGGGCTTCAGCGTGCTTCGTCGTAAGGAGCTCCACTGTCTTACGGCTTTCGTCTCGCTCGGCAGACAGGGCCGAAGCCAGCTGTTTTTCCCCACGCAGACGTTCATCCTCCACCTTCATCTGCATCTCTTCTCGAAGGCTCGCCAGTGTCTCATCCGCCTTCTTCTTCTCGGCCTCCACTGCTTCCTTGGCCTTCTTCAGCTCATTAAGGTCCCGCTCGCTTTCTTCACGTTTCCGCTTGTCACCGACGCTCTGCAGCCTCCGCGTCTCGTCGTTCACCGACACCGCGAGCAAGGCACGCCTCAACTCCCCCTCTTTCACGTTCTGCGGAGGTCCGTCCATGCGTAACAAAACATCGGTCAGTACGTACCAAGCTGTAACAAAAAAAAACAGACGATTGTAACTCAAGCAAAACTCCGTACTCACCTGCTTAGCCACATGCATGGCAACTGCTTCCGGCGGAGGCTGCTTCTTCCCCCCTCGCCGTCCGACGTCGCCCATGTCTTCGTCGCTGCTGTCATCCTCTTCGGCAAGATCCATAGGTACACGCACTACCGGCGCTTTGCCCTTCCCGCCTGGGATAGGGGTCGTGGTCTTCGGGGTGGAAGGCGGCTTCCGCGAGCTTCCAGTCGGGAAATCCTCATACACGGCGGTTTGGCCCTTGTTGCCTAAGATGATCTTCCCCACTACTCGCGCAGGGGCGTTTTTATTGAATAGGCTGCCCGCCAAGCACCACTTCCTAGCCTCAAACTTCCCACCAGCCTCTTTGCCCACCAGCTTCTCTGCTTCCTCGATCTTCTTCCAGAACATCCCCAGGACCTTATTGAACAACCTGTAGTGCTCGTTCTCCTTCTGAATTTCAGAAGGAGTTATCTGCCCCTCTTTCCTGTCTTCCACCAGGCGCGTGACGACGCCTGTCAGAGAAGCCTTCGCGCCACTCTTCTTTGTTATTCGCACGTGCGGGTAGTCGCCGGCATACTTCTCCTTTCGCTTCATCTCCAGCTTCCGCTCATACACAGCGGGAGCCTGGAACATCGTGCAAGTAACGTCGCCCTGCTTGGGGTGATTGCCGTTTATCGCCATGTAATTGGCGTGCCACTGGCCAACCCATGTCAGGCAAACGAACCTGTGCGTGGGCACCAACAACCTCCTTATTCATATATCTTGACTATGTACTACAAACGAATGTGTTACAAATGAAGTTGGGTCAGTGACAGGTTCATGGGCAGGCAAACGAACCTGTGGACACCTGCAAACTCCTTGTGCATGCTGGTGGTCACCCTCAGCCCTTGCACCACTTCAAACCGGAACTCCAGGTTCCGCTCGCACTTCAGAGAAGCCTTGAAGGCTGGGATGATCGACTTTCCCTCCAGTATGCCGCTCTTGTTCTGTATCTTGTTTACCTGCTGATCAGGAACAAACTTCTGATAACTGACAATCACCCCGCTGTTCCCCATTTCCTCGGAAAGACGCGCGTCGAGGTATTTCGGGCTGGTCTTCGACTCGGCTGCTATCGAGGTTTGAAGCTTATCTATAGGACCATGGCCTGCTGGCAGTGCAATCCTCGTAATACCCTCCACCTCCTGGAACTTTTCGATACAAAAAAATAGTGCCTCGGGAACAGTAGGCAATACTTCGCAATCGTGTCGGGGATGCAATATAAGGATGGCGTCCGCGTAAGGACAGTCCTTTGGCATCTCGTACAACATGGTCTTCACCGTCGAAACGAACGCCAACTCGGGTTGCAGCCTTTTGTTCTTCAGCTTGAAGGACAGAAGAAACCCCCATCGTTGCGGCTCCGGCTCCTTATCGCTTTTGGGCTCCCAGGTCGAAGGGTCGGTGGCGTCCGTGCAGGCTGCAGAACCTTTAAGCACTTCTATCATCTCCGGGGTATGAGTCTGGTTATAATCAAATGGCTCGCTGATTTCACAGCCACTGTTCTGCAACATCAGGACCAGGTCAGCGTAGGTGTATGCCGCCTGCAACGTCCAATTTTCAATCACCTGCATGTGCTGGTCAGGCACCGCACCCCTCGTCTCGTGTTCTTCGCTGGCAAGGGGGTTGTCTTGAAGTACCATTTGTGCCAGCGCTACGGGATCCCACCCTTGATCGGTCTCCTCGTCCAACCCAGTCAACATGAAGCCCGGGAGGTCCACGACATCTGGTACCTGATTCAACAACGTAGGATCACTGCCTTCGCCAGAGGACACCGCCGTCTCCCCCAAGTCCCCCTGGTCCAAGGCTGCAGACGCTGTCTTAGCGAAATCCGAGACGTCAATGGGTGCAAGGCTGTCGCGACGCTGGGATCCCAATTCAGCGACTGTTCGGAGATCGTCAACGGCTGTAGTTTCGCTTGCATGTGCGCTGCCCTGTCCGCGGTTGTCACCGCCGTCCTGCAGAAGCTCGTACTTCTTCTGCAGCAGCTTTATCCGATAAAGGCTCCTACCGTGCGGATCCCAATTATGCCCTGTTGCTGATTGGATAAATGTTGGTGCAGCTGGTGTTTCTGGTTTCCCCGAGCCATACGGTAACCCATCGTGCACAGTGTCGATCTCCTCGTTCGTCATGAGCGCCACTTCTCTGAAGGCCGACCCGGCAGGCAACTGTTGCCCCATATATACCGCAAACTCCTCGTCCTCGTAAGTCATTTCGTCGAAATACCTGTCAAGTTCCTGCCGTTCAGACTCATCCAACTTTCGACTGTGGGCATCCTGAAGCAGGCTCAACATCCCCTGCCCCAGATTGAAAGCCTCGCGACCTTCAGGCTGCACGATGTAGTGTACGTCGTTCTGCACGTCTAAAGCAACCTCCAGAAGACTGTGTGCTGACCCCGTAGAATCTAAATATCGGACCATGACCTGCTTGTTTTCCTCTATTGTGTGAGCAACAACACACAAAACATAGTTTGGGGCCTCCGTAATCTCGGCGGCGAGATTGAAAGCAAGGAGTTCCCCACGGTCCGTATCGTTCCCCCGAAGCAAGCGAGGTGCTTGAGATGGTTCTTTCAGGATGCTGCAGAGGTGCGTGCGGACGAACGCAGCTCCCGGCTCCGTACCTGAGGACACGCGATGTTCCATCAAGAACACGGAGGACGCGCCAAAGTGAAAAATAGTTTTTCGAACAGTACCTGGGGATGATGGTTGAGAGGAGACAGACACGGCTGCCCTATCCCTCATATCCTCCAGAAGATCCACGCAGGTCTGGTGGGCAAATCGTTCCCAGTCCGTTTTCGTTTTCAACTTTTGGTCCTCGCTGTCTCCGGGCCAAGGTGCGCAAACTTTTTTTAAGCGATCGAACCGTCGCATTATGTCTATGTCCACCTTCCGACGCGACGCCTCTTCCGAGTGCAAGCTGAACAGGCAACCTTTCCGAAGACACCCAAACCCTTCTTCGTCTACTAACTTAAGGGATTCAACCTCAGCGAGCTCTTGTTTTGTCCCGATGGCAAGGCCCAAATCTTCTAGCGCAGCCTTATCAACACCCGCCTTCTCCTTCCCGACGCACCGCGCTATCACCGCCGAATCCGTCTTCAACTGCGTGCCGTCATTCTTAATCTGCTCGATATCTTCCAGAAGTTTAACATCATCATGAAACACCTCCTCCAAAAGACCTATTACAATTGACGGTAGAAAAGATGACATTGCGAAAAGTTTTGTATGCTGCACAACGGGCTCTGTTTAACCCTGCGAAACTCCCCGCCCAAGTCTTCGAAAACTTGGGCGGTCACTATCATCGCCCCGCCCAAGTCTGCGAAAAGTTGGGCGGTCACTGTCATCGCCCCGCCCAAGTTCTAGAAAACTTGGGCGGTCACTGTCATCGCCCCGCCCAAGTTCTCGAAAACTTGGGCGGTCACGGTCATCGCCCCGCCCAAGTTCTCGAAAACTTGGGCGGTCACGGTCATCGCCCCGCCCAAGTTCCCGAAAACTTGGGCGGTCACGGTCATCGCCCCGCCCAAGTTCTCGAAAACTTGGGCGGTCACGGTCATCGCCCCGCCCAAGTTCTCGAAAACTTGGGCGGTCACTGTCATCGCCCCGCCCAAGTTCTCGAAAACTTGGGCGGTCACGGTCATCGCCCCGCCCAAGTTCTCGAAAACTTGGGCGGTCACTGTCGATCGCCCCGCCCAAGTTCTAGAAAACTTGGGCGGTCAAGGTCATAACCCCGCCCAAGTTCTAGGAAACAAGGACCCTCATATCAGGTAAGCGTTCAAATATGAAACAGCATAACAACGGTACGCGTCTCGCAAGATGAGCAGCAATAGCAGCAACTCCAGCGGCAGGAGATTGTCAAAGCAGAAGACTCTTCAAATTGCACAGTCCAATATTCCCGGACTATGCGAGGGCGGTTTCAGCTGTGGGTGCGATCGGAACTGCAGTTTCTTGTTCAGCACATTCAAGGGCAATATGGACCATAAGGAGCGCATGGGCCAAACTGAGTTCAAGTCTTACATTATGGCAACTATGCGCAAAGCGATCGTGAAGCGAGAGTCTGGAGAGCGTGTTATTGGCACCCTGAAGCTTTTCGAAAAGGAGATCTGCGAGGAGGCGTTCAGAACAGTGTGGGCGCTCCCCAGGAGCTCGTACCAGCGATATAAGGCACTTATCCTTGAAGAGAAGGGGGAACTACCGGCAACAACTGCATTCCCTGTGGCGAAGGCGGTGGTGACGACGATTTCCTACCACGAGGAGGTGTTCCGCGAGTGGGCGGATTCGAATATGTTGAAAGGAGCACCACAGAGGATGCCGGTAAGTGGTGCGCGCCAAATTCCACCCATCGATTATGGTGTGCAGTACGACTTGTATAAGTTCGACACAGAGGACCAGTGGGCAGTATGTGCTGAAACCTTCTAAATATACGTGAAAAACCTGCTCAAGGCTCGAGACATAACGGTAAGGGCGAAGGTGGAGGTGTCCGGAATCTGCACGACATGTGACGATCTGGGTGCAGAGAGGGCTCAGCTTCTTGGACAACAGGGTCGCGAACCTGCCCGCTGGGACGCCTATTCTGCTCGTTTCGCGCGACACGACTACATTCACAGGTTGCAACGCACGTGTTATGACCTCAGGCGGAAGGAGGGTTCTGACCCCGACGGTCGGATCGACTCCATAGCGGCGGACGGCGCGGCAAATCAGAACACGGTTGTTCCGCATGCCCCGCATCAAGTTAAGGGCATCAGCGAGAAGAAACAGCATTTCTTTAACCTACACCTGCAGCTCACGATACTTCATGGCTCGTTGCTTCTATTTTCCGTTGGGCTCCCTTGGAGCGGGGCTAAGGGTGCAAACATGCTGCTCACGACACTGTGGAACTTGTTGCACTACACCGCACAAGGTCGCGCGGGCAAGCGCTACTTCCGGAAGGAGCTTCATTTGCAGCTGGATGGTGGCTCAGAAAACTGGAACAAGAACACGTTCGCGTTTTGTGCGGTGTTGGTGCACTACAATATTTACAACGCGGTTGTCTTCCACCGTCTGATGGTCGCGCACACCCATAACGACTGCGACGGTTGGTTTGGACTCATCAAGATGTTCATATTTGGGAAAGACGCGCGCAAATCTGCTGGAGTGTGGCTGTTGACGCTGGAATCGTGGATTGGCTGGTTACGAAGCTGGCCGGTGAAGAAGTTCACCAAAATCACGGACGTACAAGGCCAACAGTTGGACTTCAAGGCTTGGCTGGAGCCGCACATAAACCCAAAGTTTGAAGGCTATTCTGGGAAAGTCAGGCGTACACACCTGATGCACTTCGAGAAGGACGGGGATGGTGTTACACGGCTGAAGTACAAGTTTGGAGAACAATACGCAAACCACATGCCTGACGGAGTGGATGAGGATCTCCGTAAGGGCCTGGAGGTAATGAAAACTTACCCAGCTTTCGACAGCAGCCCCACGTTAGAAGGGGTGAAGCCGCTAGACCCGAAGGAAGAGAGGGAAACTCGCACTGCTTTCAGTCGCATGTGCGACTACATCCACTACCGTATTCCAAGTGACACGCTGGACACGTTGCTCGGGTACTTTCCCTTGCCCAAGACCGCCGAGGACTACGATGTCTGGGCTGGACCGACGCCGACCCCACAGGCTCCTGTGGATTTGAAGGAGCTTTACGAGAACGCCTGGCACAAGAAGCCAGTGCAGGAGGAAGTGCCAGAACGGACGATGCCCGAACAGTTCGAAGTGTTATCCGATGGTCGCAACGTGTTAAGCAAGGACCTTCCGCGGAAACCTCCACAAGAGATCGTGCGCAAGTGCGTGGAGAAAGCGAGGGACGTCGAGTCCGTCGATTTTTGGTTCGTCCCGTTGGTCGGTTGCGAGCACCTCGATGTCATTGTTAGGTCTTGCAAGTATTATGCCTACCTGAGTCTTAGCTGTATGTCTTACGCGTCGGCTGCCATTGCAGGTACACGGTGGCCGAGTGTAAAGCAGCGTTGCACCACCTGGGAGTTGAACTTCCTGAACGCCCACTCAAGGAGCCGTTGGCGAAGGCCTTATTTGAAGCGACGGATGTCGCCCGAAAGGCCCACCACGAACAACTCAGAGTCCTTCGAAAAAAAAGCCGAGCGACGACAGGTGAGGAAACTGGGGAGGAAGCGTCGCCGGGTACGGAGCAGGCCTTGCCTGCAAGAACTTCCGAAGCCGGCGGAGCTGCGCGGGCGGCGCCATCACTCGAGGCTGTAACAGCCACTACACAGGCAACGAGACGAGAAGGAGCTGCTGCGCGAGGCCCGCAAACCAACGAAGCTATGCCTACTCGACCACAGGCACCGGCAGCACGAGGGCCAGGCGCAGGTGGCCGAGGATGCCCTGCTCCTGCAGCGCCACAGGGAGATCAAGCACGCGCTCCAAGCGACAAGCGTGCACGCAGTTCGCCATTGGCAAAGGCGTCCCCAGGGAGCAAGTCTCCACCCGGGAAGTCTCGACAAGCGCGGGGTCGTGAAAAAGGACGAGTGCTATTCCGAGCGGCCTCTCTGGTCGGTCCGACAGGCGCCCTGATAACGGACAGCTTCGCTCCTGACGACGATTGCTTTTTCGAGGATGCAAACCAGATTGCGGAGCAGGTGGAGAACGCGCATCCCCCGGAGGCGGCCACTGGACAGTTCGCAGGCGTCTCGATGGACGAGGACGACGAGGACGACGAGGACGACGAGGACGACTCGGACGACCCGGACGACGACATACCGTTGGCCTACCGTAACCTTCCTACGGACTACACCATCGACATGCTGGGGAAGAGTGCGGGCAAAAGTTTCGCAGTTACGGTGGCCGCGGGCAACGACGGCTGCAGCTTTACTATCCGCATGCCTGGGAACAACGCCGTGTCCATGCCCATGCATTTCGTGGAGGTCTTGGAGGTGGATCTCAACACGAACAGAGTGAAGTGGGGGTTTTGGCTTCCATGTGCGCCTCTGCTTATGCCGAGAACGAGGAGAACAAGCAAAACCTTCTCTGACTTGAACAGCTTGTTCGCGGAGAACGCCTTCCGGAGAGCCGCTCCGAAAGTGACAGGTTGGTACGACTTCGATGCGAGCGAGATCCTGACTTGCTGTGACGAACCTCCTGGCAAACCTGCTGTCGGCGGAGTTCCAGGAGGACCTGAAAAGGCAGAACTTCTGAAGGTGGCCAGGGAAAACTTGGCCTCCGAGGCGCTGGACAGGTGAAGGTAAGCAACACAGCCTCATTCATTCCTCGTGGCACGCACACTAGATTACAATGGCAGCACGGCGTGAAACTTATTGTTTTTCATACATGTAAATATACGGTTTATTTGTGTACAGTCACGTGACATAAGTGTTAGCTACCAAGCATACGTCTCCTCATTGCACGCGCTAGCATCAAATATGCGCGCCAGGGTGCAGGTTCTTAACATACGCCCGCAAACTGCGCATCTCCTATCATCTTCTTGCAGCAGATCGCTTTCCAGCTCTGTCAGGGCACCGTGCGTTGTTTCGCTGTAGCGGTTTCTATTTCGCCAGGCCCGCCACTCCAAATCTGAGTATCGGTGGTAGATCCACCCGCCCTCATACCAGTACACGAGATGCCTCACACCGAACCTTTCGCTGGATCTACGGCCGTGGACGTACATCGGCCAAAAACTCCACCGGTGATAGGTCCTGAGATTAACTGCATGTTGCCCGAAGTCCTCCCAGTCTTCTTCAGCTTGTTGCCGCGCTTGCCGCCACAAGCGGAGAATTAAAGGGTCTTCAGGAACCCATTGGGCTTGTTGTAACTGGCAGTCGCGAAACGTAAAAGTATCGAAAGGCCATATCCAATACTGCAATATTCCAATATTGGCCATACTGGTGTAGGTAGTCTAAGGTGCGGGTTGTGGTTCTATGTCACGAACGCAGGTGTGTGCAAACGACCTCCGGTTACGACTCCTCCAACATATACCCTAAAACCCTGAACCTTGGACGCCCCGATATATCCATGTGCAGCACACCTGTAGGAACACCTGCCGCGGGATATTTTGCCTCTGACGTATTTTAATGTTTCCCGCGAAATAATACAGTTAACCGGTCTTCTTAGCTGCCGAGAATCGTGCTGGAATAGCCTGTTCAGGGCAAATTTACCCGCTGAATGCCCATGTTGGGTCACATGAAGCCTGAGGGAGCATCACCCCTGGTTGGTTTCACTCCCGAACAACTTTTCCAGCACAATATCTTTTGAAAATATCTCCTTTGCCGCTCACTTTCGCCCGATGAGAAGAATTTTAGTACGTGACCCTCCAAACACCCTAAAATGGGCCATAAATCTGCTGGATCTCTCCCATGTAAGCAAATAGTTGCATTTTTGGAAATGTCAAAATATTACATATTCTAATAGTGCAAAAATCTAACATTTCGTTCACAAACATAAGGCAAAATCATAACTTTCCACACCTAACACGATACTTCCACCTTTCCCGTTTTCTTGCCGCCCGCGTGACTCGCGTGGCTACTTTGAAGAGTCAAAAACCAGATTTTTCGAAATTCCTTCAAGGACTATTCAAATTAACCCTAGTATTTGTCATTCAGAACCCCAAAAACCAATTTGGCAGACAATTTAATGCTTTCTCATTTTTTTCTCATTTACGCCCGCGTGTCTCATTTTTGCGATATGGTCGTTATAGGGCTTCGCTAGCAAGCGAATAGATATGATACAAGCGAAGTTATTATGGAACGATAATAACTCACGCAGCGTAAGTGCGGGTGATGAGTGCAGTGCTTCGTCCGAAGTGACTGCTGTAGCTCAATGCTACCTCATTATACGCAATGCCCTGCATCTCATAGTCACGGGGACGCCGATTTCCCCCCCACTGTATGGGGGCCTGCTTCTCCTTGCTTCACCCCTCACTGTGTGTGGCATGTGTCACCCGTGACCGTGTCTCCGTCACGTTAGCCTTCTCTAGTTAGACAGTCCGTATGTCTGCCTTCCCAGTTTTATGCTATTCCGTTTCCGAGCACCCGGCACTGTGTGATTCTGTGATGCGTATCGTATTTCAGAGTGACGATTCAAGGTATCCGAAGTTACGGATATATTTGCGCTTGCCGTCGACGCCTTTGCGAACGATGATCGACGTTTTTCAACGAACGATTCTCGGCCTTATATATACAACTGATCGACGAAAACCCTTAGGTACATGTTTCCACAGTTATATACAGTGCACCCAACCCTTCCTCCCCTCTTCAAGCTACTTTGGAGGTTCACAGGCGGTCATGGGGAGCCCGATTTTTGAGGCTTGTTTTAATGCAAACGGAGTGGCCCTGCTTAACGGAATTGGACTTATAATCCTCAACCGGTCTGCTCAACTCCTCACTTTTGGTCCAGTACGCGCGCTTTGACGAACATCTGTCAATTCAGAGTGGATTCGCCACGTACTAATGTGAAATTTATTTTAGTTATGTTTGTCAGGCATAACTTAGGATCACAACTCCGTCCACCTCAGTCGATGTCGCCGGTAGCTTCGGATGACTGGCCACAGAATCCGAATGACTAACCACGGTATGGCAAAGGTAGCATTTAGCAGTTTTTATTTATCCACAGATATAATATCCCGCATGTGTGCGTATCTGTGCAAGGGTATGATTTTGTACAAGGCTCACTACACCTTTAGCAAGGAAGGATCAATTTCCCGCTTCTATGCAACATAATGATAAAACATTAAGAGCAAGGTATATAGATGATCGACATGTATTAGTATATATTACAAGAAGTAAGGGCATCATGCTTAATATAATGTTTAGCCTTCATAGGCAGCTATTATGTCTGCTGCATTGGTCAGCTCTGTGGCTTTGACCCAGGTGTCATGCTCAGGGCCGTAGCCTGCATATCGCACTAAATAGTACTTGACACCTCTAGTGATCTTATCTGAGAGTATATGTGATATCTCAAACAGTGGTTGCCCTTCTTCGGTGATCATCTGTGGCAGAGGCAAAGGTGCTTGGATCGAGTCGTTATACAGCTCTATTCTGGATACAGGCTGTACCGGATGGATACGGATATCGAGATCTCCGAAATCTAACTCGTGTGCACGCCCATGGCTTAGCACTTTGCATATGGTAAACGGCCCAATATATGGCTGCTTGAAGTGTCTGCCTGCCTCTGTCAAACCAGTCCATTGGATAAACTCAGTCCGTAAAAGAACTTTCTGCCCTACTGCATATTGCCGGGGCATGTGAGTCTTATTGAATCTGGCTTGGCTAATTTCTGCTGCTCGGGAAATGTTGTCTACCGCGTTGGCATGTACATCCGAGTACTGGTCAAAATGATCTCGAATAGCATTCTGTATTGGAACAAGAGCTTCTGGCGGAATAATGATTGCCAGGTCATGAGGCGAAAGTGGCTGCGCCATCGAGTCGAGATAAAATGGTGAATAACCAGTAGTTGCAGAAACTGTGTTGTTAATTGCAAACTCCACCAGAGGCAACTTGTCCTCCCACGAATTGGCTGAAGTATCATTGCAACAACACCTGTGGAGAAAAATACTATCTAATCGATTTATAAACCAGAGGATGGTGAATCATGCATCAACAAATTGAAAAATACCTGAGGATGTCCTCGATGAAGGCATGGCTCCTCTCATTGGCTGCATTCGACTGTGGATGGTGACTGTGAAGACGTCATAGACAATCTCGTACCAGTAGATTTCCACAGTGTTTGCCAGAATGCAGAGGTGAATCTGGGGTCTCGATCTGAGATGGTGTTCCTCGGAAGACCATGGAGCTTGAAGATATGCTGCATATATATCGAAGCAGTATGCTGAGCAGTCCAGGTCATGCTGAAGGGAATGAGATGACAGCGATGAGAGAATTGGCACATTACCACAAAAATACTGTCGTGCCCATTAGTGGTGATAGGCAGGTCAGTAATCCAGTCAAGAGATACATCAAGCCATTTTGTCTTAGGCACACAACCCTACCATTTTAGAAAATGTTAGTACGCGCACTAACGGTGCGCTAAAGACCCACTAACTATATAAGAGTACGGCGCGTTAGTGTGCATGTACGTACTCTAAAGGCACACTAACCGCAACGTTAGTGTGCCGTTAGGTCGTGCATTCTATGAAACATACGTTAACGACACCTTAACGGCATACTAACTCAGTATGATCACTTGCGTTTAGGACATTAACTGTGCCCTAAGTGTGCATACTAACGGAACAATAACGGGACACTAACGACACACTAACAGAGAATATTAACAGGCAGTTAGTTCGTAGATAGTGTATAAGTAGTGCATACTTAGTGTACCTAAACCTTACACATTAACGGCATACTAATAACACACTAACTCCGTGCATTAACGGGTGGTTAGTACGTAGTTAACACACTGTTAGCATACATTAACTACATGCGAATTACACATTAACTGGTATCCTAGTGTATTAACGGTATACTAACTATGCACATTAACAGTTATTGTTAGTGTGTCGTTAGTGGGCTGTTTGTAGTATATTAACGACACACTATACGAGCTTCACGCAGCGCACGAAATCCACAAAAATAGTGCCATAAACAAGCAGCGAAACAGGCTAGCATACGCATGGAACACTCGAGCATGTTTAATACAATAATATTAATACGATAGTGTAGCTAGCTAGGCACGATGGGATACAATTGGGACTACTCATCTCTATCCTACCAATACGCAAAATAACGTTATATTCGTACGATTTCTAGTTCCAACACTACGATTGTAAACAATCTATCAACCTAGCACGCTCGAAGGGAAGCTTGAAGCTCATGAAGTACTCGAGGCGGTCGATTTTCTCCATTTAGGGTTTCTCCAAAACAGCCGATCTGAAAAGTAAAGCAAAGAACCAACACTTAGTAAAAAGCGGAAAACGCATTAAAGATTCCCTTGTGCAAAACATAACTAGCAACCTAGGAACCTCAAAGAAGCGCGAATGTGAACGCGAGATGATGGTGGAAAAATTGATTTCACCACTCGAATATTTTCAGCGATCTGAAAAACAAAACCAACCAAGTAACGTTTAGTAAAGATGAAAGATAATATAAGTGGCACACGAAATTAACGAAGGAAACTGAAAAGGAGAGGTGGAGTGAGTTGGATTTGAACCAACTATTTCGAGTGCAAAGGACTCGCGGGAATCTTCCCGTTCACTCCAAGTCAAAGTTCCGCGCATGCCAAGGATGAGCGCGCTAAGCACACACAAAATAATACATATACATATAAAAAACATGCACTACAAACCTATGACATATTGCAGCGAGCAAGAATGAGAAATATCATAACATGCAACCCGCTGGCGAGGCCACCACACGCTGCTGCACACTGCTGGACGGTGAAATGTGAAGCGTTGCCGACTGAAGCGGTGAGTTTGAACTTTTACAGTATTCTGCAAAAATGCCTTCAGTGAGTGGACACCTTCACTTCCCGTTGCGCGTTGGGGGGCGTGAGAAGTCACAGCACGTCCTCGTCACGCGAGCACGATCGACGATAACGATGACGATGACGAATTCTGCGAAACGTGTGCCATGCCATGCCATGCGATGCCATCGGACGATTGGAGATGGAATAATCCACCGCATGACGCTCGCGCTCGCGGGTTGGGGATCGCAGGCACGCAGGTCACGTATCGATCGCGGTCGTCATCGATTATTCCACCCCACCTCGCGATTGTGGACTTGGTCATTATTTCCGTTACTGTGTGATCATCTGTGATCGTAGCTCAGTTAGACACAATGTCGAAAGACTAAGGTCGGCCATCGTGTGAAACCACCTGCGAAGGTTCAAATCCTGTGCGGTGATATTTTAATCGCGCGATTCCACGCCATCGCGCGATCTCCATGGTTTCACGAAAATTTCCTATCACACTTGGGAATTTAGAGTTTTTAGGGAATCTTCCATTGTTGGTACGCTAACGGGACGCTAACGGCAAGCCTTTGCGCAATAACGTTGCCCTAACTGCACACTAACAAAAGGA
>LGRX02029210.1:0-11145 GCA_001247695.2 Cymbomonas tetramitiformis | reverse complement strand
CTGTATGTCTTACGCGTCGGCTGCCATTGCAGGTACACGGTGGCCGAGTGTAAAGCAGCGTTGCACCACCTGGGAGTTGAACTTCCTGAACGCCCACTCAAGGAACCGTTGGCGAAGGCCTTATTTGAAGCGACGGATGTCGCCCGAAAGGCCCACCACGAACAACTCAGAGTCCTTCGAAAAAAAAGCCGAGCGACGACAGGTGAGGAAACGGGGGAGGATGCGTCGCCGGGTACGGAGCAGGCCTTGCCTGCAAGAACTTCCGAAGCCGGCGGAGCTGCGCGGGCGGCGCCATCACTCGAGGCTGTAACAGCCACTACACAGGCAAGACGAGAAGGAGCTGCTGCGCGAGGCCCGCAAACCAACGAAGCTATGCCTACTCGACCACAGGCACCGGCAGCACGAGGGCCAGGCGCAGGTGGCCGAGGATGCCCTGCTCCTGCAGCGCCACAGGGAGATCAAGCACGAGCTCCAAGCGACAAGCGTGCACGCAGTTCGCCATTGGCAAAGGCGTCCCCAGGGAGCAAGTCTCCACCCGGGAAGTCTCGACAAGCGCGGGGTCGTGAAAAGGGACGAGTGCTATTCCGAGCGGCCTCTGTGATCGGTCCGACAGGCGCCCTTATAACGGACAGCTTCGCTCCTGACGACGATTGCTTTTTCGAGGATGCAAATCAGATTGCGGAGCAGGTGGAGAACGCGCATCCCCCGGAGGCGGCCACTGGACAGTTCGCAGGCGTCTCGATGGACGAGGACGACGAGGACGACGAGGACGACGAGGACGACCCGGACGACGACATACCGTTGGCCTACCGTAACCTTCCTACGGACTACACCGTCGACATGCTGGCGAAGAGTGCGGGCAAAAGTTTCGCAGTTACGGTGGCCGCGGGCAACGACGGCTGCAGCTTTACTATCCGCATGCCTGGGAACAACGCCGTGTCCATGCCCATGCATTTCGTGGAGGTCTTGGAGGTGGATCTGAACACGAACAGAGTGAAGTGGGGGTTTTGGCTTCCATGTGCGCCTCTGCTTATGCCGAGAACGAGGAGAACAAGCAAAACCTTCTCTGACTTGAACAGCTTGTTCGCGGAGAACGCCTTCCGGAGAGCCGCTCCGAAAGTGACAGGTTGGTACGACTTCGATGCGAGCGAGATCCTGACTTGCTGGGACGAACCTCCTGGCAAACCTGCTGTCGGCGGAGTTCCAGGAGGACCTGAAAAGGCAGAACTTCTGAAGGTGGCCAGGGAAAACTTGGCCTCCGAGGCGTTGGACAGGTGAAGGTAAGGAACACAGCCTCATTCATTCCTCGTGGCACGCACACTAGATTACAATGGCAACACGGCGTGAAACTTATTGTTTTTCATACATGTAAATATACGGTTTATTTGTGTACAGTCACGTGACATAAGTGTTAGCTACCAAGCATACGTCTCCTCATTGCACGCGCTAGCATCAAATATGCGCGCCAGGGTGCAGGTTCTTAACATACGCCCGCAAACTGCGCATCTCCTATCATCTTCTTGCAGCAGATCGCTTTCCAGCTCTGTCAGGGCACCGTGCGTTGTTTCGCTGTAGCGGTTTCTATTTCGCCAGGCCCGCCACTCCAAATCTGAGTATCGGTGGTAGATCCACCCGCCCTCATACCAGTACACGAGATGCCTCACACCGAACCTTTCGCTGGATCTACGGCCGTGGACGTACATCGGCCAAAAACTCCACCAGTGATAGGTCCTGAGATTAACTGCATGTTGCCCGAAGTCCTCCCAGTCTTCTTCTGCTTGTTCCCGCGCTTGCAGCCACAAGCGGAGAATTAAAGGGTCTTCAGGAACCCATTGGGCTTGTTGTAACTGGCAGTCGCGAAACGTAAAAGTATCGAAAGGCCATATCCAATACTGCAATATTCCAATATTGGCCATACTGGTGTAGGTAGTCTAAGGTGCGGGTTGTGGTTCTATGTCACGAACGCAGGTGTGTGCAAACGACCTCCGGTTACGACTCCTCCAACATATACCCTAAAACCCTGAACCTTGGACGCCCCGATATATCCATGTGCAGCACACCTGTAGGAACACCTGCCGCGGGATATTTTGCCTCTGACGTATTTTAATGTTTCCCGCGAAATAATACAGTTAACCGGTCTTCTTAGCTGCCGAGAATCGTGCTGGAATAGCCTGTTCAGGGCAAATTTACCCGCTGAATGCCCATGTTGGGTCACATGAAGCCTGAGGGAGCATCACCCCTGGTTGGTTTCACTCCCGAACAACTTTTCCAGCACAATAGCTTTTGAAAATATCTCCTTTGCTGCTCACTTTCGCCCGATGAGAAGAATTTTAGTACGTGACCCTCCAAACACCCTAAAATGGGCCATAAATCTGCTGGATCTCTCCCATGTAAGCAAATAGTTGCATTTTTGGAAATGTCAAAATATTACATATTCTAATAGTGCAAAAATCTAACATTTCGTTCACAAACATAAGGCAAAATCATAACTTTCCACACCTAACACGATACTTCCACCTTTCCCGTTTTCTTGCCGCCCGCGTGACTCGCGTGGCTACTTTGAAGAGTCAAAAACCAGATTTTTCGAAATTCCTTCAAGGACTATTCAAATTAACCCTAGTATTTGTCATTCAGAACCCCAAAAACCAATTTGGCAGACAATTTAATGCTTTCTCATTTTTTTCTCATTTACGCCCGCGTGTCTCATTTTTGCGATATGGTCGTTATAGGGCTTCGCTAGCAAGCGAATAGATATGATACAAGCGAAGTTATTATGGAACGATAATAACTCACGCAGCGTAAGTGCGGGTGATGAGTGCAGTGCTTCGTCCGAAGTGACTGCTGTAGCTCAATGCTACCTCATTATACGCAATGCCCTGCATCTCATAGTCACGGGGACGCCGATTTCCCCCCCACTGTATGGGGGCCTGCTTCTCCTTGCTTCACCCCTCACTGTGTGTGGCATGTGTCACCCGTGACCGTGTCTCCGTCACGTTAGCCTTCTCTAGTTAGACAGTCCGTATGTCTGCCTTCCCAGTTTTATGCTATTCCGTTTCCGAGCACCCGGCACTGTGTGATTCTGTGATGCGTATCGTATTTCAGAGTGACGATTCAAGGTATCCGAAGTTACGGATATATTTGCGCTTGCCGTCGACGCCTTTGCGAACGATGATCGACGTTTTTCAACGAACGATTCTCGGCCTTATATATACAACTGATCGACGAAAACCCTTAGGTACATGTTTCCACAGTTATATACAGTGCACCCAACCCTTCCTCCCCTCTTCAAGCTACTTTGGAGGTTCACAGGCGGTCATGGGGAGCCCGATTTTTGAGGCTTGTTTTAATGCAAACGGAGTGGCCCTGCTTAACGGAATTGGACTTATAATCCTCAACCGGTCTGCTCAACTCCTCACTTTTGGTCCAGTACGCGCGCTTTGACGAACATCTGTCAATTCAGAGTGGATTCGCCACGTACTAATGTGAAAATTTATTTTAGTTATGTTTGTCAGGCATAACTTAGGATCACAACTCCGTCCACCTCAGTCGATGTCGCCGGTAGCTTCGGATGACTGGCCACAGAATCCGAATGACTAACCACGGTATGGCAAAGGTAGCATTTAGCAGTTTTTATTTATCCACAGATATAATATCCCGCATGTGTGCGTATCTGTGCAAGGGTATGATTTTGTACAAGGCTCACTACACCTTTAGCAAGGAAGGATCAATTTCCCGCTTCTATGCAACATAATGATAAAACATTAAGAGCAAGGTATATAGATGATCGACATGTATTAGTATATATTACAAGAAGTAAGGGCATCAGGCTTAATATAATGTTTAGCCTTCATAGGCAGCTATTATGTCTGCTGCATTGGTCAGCTCTGTGGCTTTGACCCAGGTGTCATGCTCAGGGCCGTAGCCTGCATATCGCACTAAATAGTACTTGACACCTCTAGTGATCTTATCTGAGAGTATATGTGATATCTCAAACAGTGGTTGCCCTTCTTCGGTGATCATCTGTGGCAGAGGCAAAGGTGCTTGGATCGAGTCGTTATACAGCTCTATTCTGGATACAGGCTGTACCGGATGGATACGGATATCGAGATCTCCGAAATCTAACTCGTGTGCACGCCCATGGCTTAGCACTTTGCATATGGTAAACGGCCCAATATATGGCTGCTTGAAGTGTCTGCCTGCCTCTGTCAAACCAGTCCATTGGATAAACTCAGTCCGTAAAAGAACTTTCTGCCCTACTGCATATTGCCGGGGCATGTGAGTCTTATTGAATCTGGCTTGGCTAATTTCTGCTGCTCGGGAAATGTTGTCTACCGCGTTGGCATGTACATCCGAGTACTGGTCAAAATGATCTCGAATAGCATTCTGTATTGGAACAAGAGCTTCTGGCGGAATAATGATTGCCAGGTCATGAGGCGAAAGTGGCTGCGCCATCGAGTCGAGATAAAATGGTGAATAACCAGTAGTTGCAGAAACTGTGTTGTTAATTGCAAACTCCACCAGAGGCAACTTGTCCTCCCACGAATTGGCTGAAGTATCATTGCAACAACACCTGTGGAGAAAAATACTATCTAATCGATTTATAAACCAGAGGATGGTGAATCATGCATCAACAAATTGAAAAATACCTGAGGATGTCCTCGATGAAGGCATGGCTCCTCTCATTGGCTGCATTCGACTGTGGATGGTGACTGTGAAGACGTCATAGACAATCTCGTACCAGTAGATTTCCACAGTGTTTGCCAGAATGCAGAGGTGAATCTGGGGTCTCGATCTGAGATGGTGTTCCTCGGAAGACCATGGAGCTTGAAGATATGCTGCATATATATCGAAGCAGTATGCTGAGCAGTCCAGGTCATGCTGAAGGGAATGAGATGACAGCGATGAGAGAATTGGCACATTACCACAAAAATACTGTCGTGCCCATTAGTGGTGATAGGCAGGTCAGTAATCCAGTCAAGAGATACATCAAGCCATTTTGTCTTAGGCACACAACCCTACCATTTTAGAAAATGTTAGTACGCGCACTAACGGTGCGCTAAAGACCCACTAACTATATAAGAGTACGGCGCGTTAGTGTGCATGTACGTACTCTAAAGGCACACTAACCGCAACGTTAGTGTGCCGTTAGGTCGTGCATTCTATGAAACATACCTTAACGACACCTTAACGGCATACTAACTCAGTATGATCACTTGCGTTTAGGACATTAACTGTGCCCTAAGTGTGCATACTAACGGAACAATAACGGGACACTAACGACACACTAACAGAGAATATTAACAGGCAGTTAGTTCGTAGATAGTGTATAAGTAGTGCATACTTAGTGTACCTAAACCTTACACATTAACGGCATACTAATAACACACTAACTCCGTGCATTAACGGGTGGTTAGTACGTAGTTAACACACTGTTAGCATACATTAACTACATGCGAATTACACATTAACTGGTATCCTAGTGTATTAACGGTATACTAACTATGCACATTAACAGTTATTGTTAGTGTGTCGTTAGTGGGCTGTTTGTAGTATATTAACGACACACTATACGAGCTTCACGCAGCGCACGAAATCCACAAAAATAGTGCCATAAACAAGCAGCGAAACAGGCTAGCATACGCATGGAACACTCGAGCATGTTTAATACAATAATATTAATACGATAGTGTAGCTAGCTAGGCACGATGGGATACAATTGGGACTACTCATCTCTATCCTACCAATACGCAAAATAACGTTATATTCGTACGATTTCTAGTTCCAACACTACGATTGTAAACAATCTATCAACCTAGCACGCTCGAAGGGAAGCTTGAAGCTCATGAAGTACTCGAGGCGGTCGATTTTTTCCATTTAGGGCAAAACAGCCGATCTGAAAAGTAAAGCAAAGAACCAACAATTAGTAAAAAGCGGAAAACGCATTAAAGATTCCCTTGTGCAAAACATAACTAGCAACCTAGGAACCTCAAAGAAGCGCGAATGTGAACGCGAGATGATGGTGGAAAAATTGATTTCACCACTCGAATATTTTCAGCGATCTGAAAAACAAAACCAACCAAGTAACGTTTAGTAAAGATGAAAGATAATATAAGTGGCACACGAAATTAACGAAGGAAACTGAAAAGGAGAGGTGGAGTGAGTTGGATTTGAACCAACTATTTCGAGTGCAAAGGACTCGCGGGAATCTTCCCGTTCACTCCAAGTCAAAGTTCCGCGCATGCCAAGGATGAGCGCGCTAAGCACACACAAAATAATACATATACATATAAAAAACATGCACTACAAACCTATGACATATTGCAGCGAGCAAGAATGAGAAATATCATAACATGCAACCCGCTGGCGAGGCCACCACACGCTGCTGCACACTGCTGGACGGTGAAATGTGAAGCGTTGCCGACTGAAGCGGTGAGTTTGAACTTTTACAGTATTCTGCAAAAATGCCTTCAGTGAGTGGACACCTTCACTTCCCGTTGCGCGTTGGGGGGCGTGAGAAGTCACAGCACGTCCTCGTCACGCGAGCACGATCGACGATAACGATGACGATGACGAATTCTGCGAAACGTGTGCCATGCCATGCCATGCGATGCCATCGGACGATTGGAGATGGAATAATCCACCGCATGACGCTCGCGCTCGCGGGTTGGGGATCGCAGGCACGCAGGTCACGTATCGATCGCGGTCGTCATCGATTATTCCACCCCACCTCGCGATTGTGGACTTGGTCATTATTTCCGTTACTGTGTGATCATCTGTGATCGTAGCTCAGTTAGACACAATGTCGAAAGACTAAGGTCGGCCATCGTGTGAAACCACCTGCGAAGGTTCAAATCCTGTGCGGTGATATTTTAATCGCGCGATTCCACGCCATCGCGCGATCTCCATGGTTTCACGAAAATTTCCTATCACACTTGGGAATTTAGAGTTTTTAGGGAATCTTCCATTGTTGGTACGCTAACGGGACGCTAACGGCAAGCCTTTGCGCAATAACGTTGCCCTAACTGCACACTAACAAAAGGAATCTTTTAGGGAATATGCCATTGTGAGTTAGTGCATGGCGACCAGTTACCTAGCGACCAGTTACCTAGCGACCAGTTATTAGTGCACTGGATGAAACAAAACACCTAACGGCCCCCTATTGACGTCGTTAAGGTGCCATGCACTAACTCACAATGGCATATTCCCTAAAAGATTCCTTTTGTTAGTGTGCAGTTAGGGCAACGTTATTGCGCAAAGGCTTGCCGTTAGCGTTCCGTTAGCGTCCAGTTGGCGTAAAACCCTAAATGGAAGATTCTCTAAAGCCTTTAAAAATTCGACTGCTAATTTTTATTCGCAAAAATTCGAAAGTGAAACCTACCACATCCACACCAACCTTGCTAGAGGCCCGCTTGGCTACTCACGCTTTGCTGGTGATTGGTTTGGTGTACAAAAAACATGCTAACGACGTGCTAACTAAAGCACATTCCCGTTCAGTTAGCGTAACGTTAGTGCCCTAATGTCAGGGATATGACCGATGGCATATGTGGCATACGTGTCATACATGTCATACAATGTCATGTCATGTCATATGTTATAATGACATACAGTCGTCGAGTATTGTCAGTACGCTCGACTATGACATGTACGGTCATAATGTCTGTCGTCCACTCACCATGAGTGACATCTGTCATCGAGAGGCCAGGTACGGCATCGAGATGGCGAAGCAAGACAAGTTCTTGAAGAACGAACTGTTCTGAGAGGACGCGTCTTCGCTTCAAGCACGATGAACTGAACAGCATGCGAGTATCAATGGCTATTTCGACCAGCCGATACGGTTAGTTCACCCAATGCTCTCGGGTTCACAACCCGATGGTGGTAACGTGTATGACGCGTGAGGGCATTGAGGTAATATGAGGAGCATTGCGCTCAAGCGGACACTTCTGGACACCAGAGCGCTGCACTCATACCCACCACATATTGTTGCGTGCTTGCTACAGTTCAATAGCAGCCGCGTAGTCTTTCAGGTTGATATACAACCGTGACACCTAAGGCCTGCCGTTAGCTTCAGGTTAGCGTACCAACAATGCAACATTCCCCAAAAGATTCCTTCTGTTAAATTCACACTAACAACGCGACACGCAGAAGTAGGAGGGCGGGGTGGGGTGGGGTGGGGTGGGGGCAGAATTGCTATTTTTGTGCAATGAACAATAAACGTCAAGGTGAACATTTTGCGACTCTTCGTGCACAAGCCTCTCGCCCGGATCCACCTTTGCCCGAGCCCGCACCTTACATAGTTATTTCCGGACTTTCTTCATTAATGAGCAGTTGGATAAAGATGGAAGGGTGATCCTGAACAAGAAGGGTTTGCCTAAAACCAAGGAAGTTGACAGGTGCGTCCTCCCAAATCGGAATAGTATGCGTTTAGTGCATAAACCATACCACTTAATGTACCACGTTCGACCTATCTACAGGCATGAAACATGCTGCTGGCTGGGAGTGATCGCGATAATATCAACATATACAGCTACTTTCGGGCTTTCTTCGTGAACGAATGTGTGGGTGATGGTGGAAAGGTGATCCTGAAACAAAAATGGTGTGACGAAGCCACCGGGTATGTGAGTGCTTACCGAATAAAGATAGTTAGTCTGCGGATAGCGCATAAAGTGTTGTACTTAATGCACTATGTTCCAACTAATTGCGTATCAAACATGGTGGCAGTATGCAGGCACGGCCGCATTACAAACATTCTGCGGGTGGAGATCGCGGGACGGATGTACATCTCATTGAGAGTCAATTGGCTGGCAAAGCCAACCGAACAACAAATCAAGGCCTACCGTCAGAGGAACTCGATTCTCGGGCCGGACGATGTGACTAAGACGGTGTACACCTTCAACCCGCACCGTGACCCAGCGGCTTTCGAGAAGAAACCCGAGCCTTTCATCTTAGCCAACAAAGTTGAACAGCAGGTCGTCGTTATACCACATCCGTGCATGGAGACCGCGATTATTCTTGACCCCACGGCTGACTTTTTTGATTGCCTAAAGCCATCACTTGACTCTGACGACAACTAGGATGACAACGAGGACTGAACTGATGTTTCGATCGACGGGATTCTAGGCCGTGGACGGTCCCTCGGCATATTGCGTTGTGTGATTTCGTGGAACACACAGCATGTGCAGTGGTTGCGTACTTTACGCGCATATACCGCTGTAGTACACGTTTAACATGTTGACTAATATATGGTTAACACATTAACGTGTGATTATAGTGTACTAACGAGCATACTAACGACATGCTAACGTAGCACATAGATTCCCAAAGCAATTTAGCCCCAATATCAGCTTCTTTAAACAACGGCATAGCCCCTTAACTAATGGCCAGTTCGCCATCCAATCACCTTAGAACATCATCGAAGTGCATTTGGACCCCATCCATGATTCACTGCGCACCACGCCACGAGTCCACCCACTCCCACACTTAAGGAGACTGGGAGTTAGTATACAGTTAACATACTAACGTGTAATTGTCATAGTGTACTAACGAGCATATTAACGACATGCTAACGTAGCACATTCCCAAAGCAATTTAGCCCCAATATCAGCTTCTTCAAACAGCGTCATACTTCCTTAACCAGTGCCCAGTTCGCCATCCAATCACCTTCGAACATCTTTGAAGTGCATTTGGACCCCATCCATGACCCACTACGCACCACACCACGAGTCCACCAACTCCCACACTTAAGGAGACTGGGAGTTAGTATGCCGTTTACATACTAACGTGTAATTGTCATAATGTACTAACAACGTGCTAACGACATGCTAACGTAGCACATTCCAAAAGCAATTTAGCCCCAATATCAGCTTCTTCAAATCGGGTCATACTTCCTTAACCAGTGCCCATTTCACCATCCAATCACCTTAGAACATCATTGAAGTGAATCTGGACCCCATCCATGACCCACTATGCACCACACCACGAGTCCACCAACTCCCACATTCTAGCATACTAACTCACATTGTGTACTCACGCATCGCGTTACTATGCTGTTAGTACGCTTCCTAAAAGTACGCGGCGTTAGTATGCCGTTAAGGCACGATAACACACCGTTAGGGCACATACTAACGTTTTCTAAAATGGTAGGGCAATATCGTATATGTGACTGACCATAGGGTTTGTGTCTCCTCGTTTTCTGGCGTTGACACACGGGGCACTCCCGAATGTACTGGATGGCTGCCATCGTCATTCCTAGCCAATAATATCGGCTACGCAATAGATGAAGCATGCGATTTTTGCCTACATGACCAGAAATAGTGGCTGAGTGGCACTCATGAAGGAGAATGTGGCGAAGCTGTGTGATCTCACCGTCATCTGTAGGGACCTTGGCAGTAGGTGGAATGTATAGCTGTCTGCCATATATGGTCTTGCGATAGATCAACCCCTGAATGAGCTTTAAACTGCTGACTGACAGTGATGAAGTCGATGATGCCAGCTTGGACAATATAGTCTGTGCAAATGTATCACGATCATACTGGGATATAATAATGTCGTGAAGCTGATGAGCTGGTGAAGAAGATATAAGAGCAATGAATGTAGAATCTGTAGACGGTATGTCAATGAGTGGAACCTCGGTGATGTCTATATGTTTCAGACAATCAGCGAGTTCAAAGAGTGTAGAAATACGAGTGAGTGCATCTGCAACCTTGTTCTTCTCGCCAGAAATATGCTCTATTCGGAAGTTGTACTCGGAGAGCTCATCCAACCACCTCGCCTGTTTGGGGCTTAGTGTGGATTTGGACTGGAAATAAACCAGTGGCCGATGATCTGAGCGTACAATAGTCTCAGGAGCTCCCAGCAATACTGTGCTCACACTATTGACTTTCAATAAAATTAATTATTCCCCTCAAAAATCGTAATCGATCGACAATTGATGGAAATTAAATAATTCCGACAGGCGAAGAAGTGATCAATAGTGGAATAGTACTTATATTAATTATATAGGACCCCCCTTCCGTGTAAAAAGGAATAAGGAATAGTTCAGAAAATAAATAATTATCCTCGAAAGACGCTGTTTGAAGGCAAATAGCCGCAAAAATAAATAAGTATCCTCGAAAGACGCTGTTTGAAGGCAAATAGCCGCAAAAATAG
>LGRX02029209.1:0-50709 GCA_001247695.2 Cymbomonas tetramitiformis | reverse complement strand
CCATTGGTCGCTGCACCTCGCCACTATCACACCATTGGTCGCTGCACCGCACGAGTTCAATGCATTCCCACGCTGCGCCTTCACCTCCTTTTCACTCTCACCCACAGCCTACATGCGTACGCGTTCAGCCACGGCTAGCACGCCCCCTCTCAGAGCACCACGTTGGTGGCTCTGACCCCCTTCCTGCAAAGAGGTCCTCAAGGGGGGAGGCCCAACCAGTGATCACGTCACGGCTCCACTTCTTCTCCTCCTCAGACGTTTTTGGATTTTTTATTTTCCTCGAATAGTGGAACACCACAGATATATTTGTTCCTGAAGCATCCCCAAAAGCCAACCTCCCCTCCTAATGCAAGGAGGGAGAATGAGTGCATGGCAAAGAGACAGCTTGGGCTGGGGCCACGGCGCACTGGCCAAGTTGAAGGGGAAGAGGCAGTGGGGCCAGGGGCATAAACGCACCGGCCAAGATGAAGGGAATACTAGCCTTCAGGATGAAATCGGCGTAGAAACCACCGACATCGAAGGAGTGGGCCCCACTTGCTATTGACACGTACATGCACTGCAGGCTGACGTAATCGAACAGCTGGAAGTTGACCACGGTGATGCCGGACAGCACACTGCGAAGCGCTCCCGGAATGCGGGTGGTAAACAGGCTAGAGAACTGCCCGAGCACTTGGAGTTGATTCATTAGGATCTGCAGGATCCCCTTAAAGGACTGCGCCGAAGCCTTGATGTCGCTCTCCAGCCCCTGCGCTCGCCCCGCGCTGTCGGCCTCGCATCCACTCGTCTGCTCTGTCCCTCTCGAGCGCCTCGCGGCGCCCATGAGCATGCGCCAGTAGCAGACGTCATCCAGGAGTGTACAGAAGCGGAAGGGTCGGTCTGAGGGGGGCTTAGAAGGCACATCAAAGGGTGCGGTGGCCCACAGATTACCGCGCTTGGGTCCATGCAGGCCTCCGAGGAGAGGTGTGCAGTGCCTGTTGCGATGGTGTGGAGTTATAGAAAAGGATGTCGGGCGCCGTAGAAGGAGGGAGTCTCGGCTGCAATGCGCGGGCCTGAGGGGGTTCACACCTGCAAATCGGACAAGAAGAGGATGCCATACGCCATATCATCGCTGGACGACGCGGAGTCCCTCTGGCTACGTATGACCAGGATATAGATGCCGCGCACCAGCGCGCCAATGAATACCATCACAGCACCAAACTGCGCCCACACCTGCCAGGAGGAGGCCTTGCACTTCTGGCAGGTGCCGGTGGGGCTCTGCTCGTACCCGGCTGTGCAGCTGTCACAAAGGATGATGCCTTCATCATACCCTTCCTTGCACAGATTCAGCTGCGTGACCCCTTCAAAATTCATCGTGCGCCGCTGCCAGCTCCCGTCGGCGGTTTCGTTGGTGGTGCACGCCGCCTGCCATGTCCCTCCCCCCCGGATGCCCCCGCCAGAGAGTAAGAAGCTCGCAGCGCGGTGCAACTTTGACTTAGGCTGCAAAGCCATGAGCCGAGCAGCCACACAGAGGGGCACAGGTGGCGGCATTGGTGGGATACCCACCGAAACATCACACTTATAAACCCGTTTCAGAACGCAATCGCCATCGGAGCACTGCGCGGCATTGTCAGCAATCCAGTATCCGTCCTCCACCTGTTCTCCACATTCACGTTCAACCCGCCGACACCCTCTCACTCTCTCTACAGCTTCAGGTGTGCCAGCCGGTGCTTTACCCCTGCCTTCGCCACTCTCTCCCGCCTATGCTTGCCCTTCTTCGACACCGTCACTACGTACCCACCCATTCTTAAAACGGGTAGCCTCTCCCGCTCACCAACATCCATATTTGAGGAGTGACAGGCGCGTGCCGACCGCTTTCTCAAAAATGCCGATCACGCAAACTGACCACCTCAGGCACGCCCTAAGGTGTGTAGAAGGATTGGGTCTGTGGCTGGAGAGCAAGGTGCAAGTGCACGACAAACATGTGAAACTGAGCGGATCCCCTGATGGGGTGAAGCAGCCTGTGCGAAACACGTGACAACACGTGGCATTGCACGGACTCATCAATGCCAAAGGGACAGACCCCAAACTCACCTCGAAGCTTGTGCCGCCCAGGCACACCAACCCGTTCTGACATTCGACGCAACCGCCCACCATGCCGTCCGCGCTCTCCGCCAGGTATCCTGCAGGGCACCCCAGGGTGGTGTTGTGCTGGCTGCCGACCTGCGAATTGTCGGGCGCAGTGATGCTGATCACAGCGTCCCCACTGAACTCCAGCGCAAGTTCCAGGTGGATCCGGTGCTCAAGGCCGGAAGCCATCAACACCGCATTTGACACCTGGGTAATCGTTGTGGTGCTGATGGCGCCTGCCCTGCTCGGGGTCGTCGCGAGTGGCTCTACCGTCAGGATGAAGATGTCCGCATTCGGCCTGTTCCGCCTATTGCCATACGAGTCCATCGCCAGCACCACCACCACGTGGCGGACAGTGGTCGGCATCGGCTCCGGAAATCCGAGCGTAAGATAGGCCGGCAGCCCTCCCAGAGGCGCCCCATCATCCCCGCTTTGCGCAGTCGCTGGCGCGCCACCATCTCGCGCCGACCCCTTGACCGCGTCACCTGTAGTGTCACTCTGCGACCCGCATTCACACGCACATCCGCTGAGCCTCGGACGTTCCCAGGTCCGACAGCGCCATACTGGCCCACCGATCAGAAGTACTTCGCTCCTCGGGCCAGTGGCAGAGTGAATGCTTCCCGGCGACGCAAGGTTGGGCTTAGACCCGTGGTCAGGGGTCAGATCAGGGGCCGGGGTCACGAGGGTGCGCCAGGGTCTCGAGGTGACGTGGTGGAGACACCACCCGCCTCCACCACCCCCCTTCGGAGGGGTGGCGGATCCCGACGAGGCGCTTGCTTGTTATCCCAATCGTTTGCTCCATCTTGCTAGTAGAAGGAAGCCAAATCGGCACAATTCACAGCATGATGCCCGCTGGCTGGGCATTGGAACCCACCTCGATGGGCGATAGGAGGTACATGGAAGTGAGGTATGGGGTTAGCGTGCAGCTGAGGTCACCTCGAGAGACTCGCTAGTGACATGAGCAATGAGAGAGCAGTTGGCGCACAGGGCGGCCGGGTTGACGGTCATCTGCCCTTGAGGATGGCCCCCTGGGCCCGCCAGGAGCTCCCCGTGGAGGCCCACTGTGAAGGAATAGATGCCGGCCACGGTGCGCGTTATGTTGAGCAAGTACACGCCGTTCCCTTCGAAGCGCGGCGCTGGCAGGTCCTCCGAAGCGGCGCCGGAAGCGCCTCTTTGGTCCATGCTTTCCCCTTCGGGCCGGTGGAATTCCTGCGCCTCGGCAACATCCCACTGGCGGGTCATTGTCGAAGTGAGGGCCCAGAGGCACGGCTCGTGATGCCCCTACACACTGCGTGGCGACTGAGCCCCGCTTTCGCTCCGGAGCGGCGTCGTCAACCTTTGACAGAATGGAATCTGATGCTTTCTTACTGCCTCAATTACTGCTCCTTCCGGGGAGGCCTGCATTTGCTTCCAGCTTTTGGTAGCCTGCCTCCCGTCAAGAGCCAGGCCCGGCAGCACCAGCCGCCACGCCCGTGCGGGCCTGCCGAGCAGTTCTGTGCATTCCAGAGACCGGGTGACTCACCATGTACCCGTACGCACAACACTCCTGCAACCCCTCAACCGGCTCACACGAGGATGGGAACAGGTGGATGCGGTTGACGGTGGTACCTGTGTCACGTTGAACCTGTTGTCATCGACACCACGGAGGTTGCCAAAGAGATCGCGCGTCGCCACCGAGAGCGTGAACTGCTCCCCGGCGAGCATTGCCGTGCTACAGTCGCTGCCAAGTGTAAAGCTGCTATTTGACACACTCGTGGTGTCTTGCCACGTCACCGCCACCTTGAACCCCCGTGCCATGCCATTGACTGCATCTTCACTGCTCACTCCCCCGAGATATGCCACACTGTAGTAGCTCTGTGCGATCGCCATGGTCAGCTCTACCGTGTAGGTCCCGTTGCCGTTGGAGACACCTGTGTAGCAGAGAGCAAGAGCGAGAGGTGGGGAGAGCATCATCGAGTGAGGCGACTGAGTTCAAACACCCAAAGAACCTCTGGTCACCCCACATGACGCCACTCCGCGTGACACCACTAGATCAGTCGCTCGGATGGCACCCCTGCAGGTCAAAGTGCAAGGCCCCGCCCAAGTCTGAACCGACCCGATGCTATACACAACCGTCCAAGCACAAAAACCCACAGGCACAAGTCCCGCCAAGCTGTGTGAGCGCCCACTATCCCCGCGATGTGACGCATGAGTAGCAGCTGGCAGCACACTGGTATTTCGAGCCCTCGCAGTGTGGTGCTTTGGCCCCTCGTAGTGTGGCGCGGTGTGCCAGGCGTCCTGTAGGTCATTGGGCATCCTGCATGCGTTTGTGGCTCAGCGAGGTTGCAGTGCACCGTGCACAGCCATCAGTGGCAGCGAGGGATGGCAAGATGTCGAGTACCTAGCATCCTGCCGAAGGCGTAGCTCTCGGTACCAGGAATCACTAACGAGCTCAGCTGCTGGCCGGCGGCGTCATGGAGTCGCCAGATGACGGACATGCTCGGATTGAAGGTCATCTGGTTGCCATAGGTGTCGGAGAGGCTGATAGTGTAGCTCAACGTGACGCCCGCTTGCACCCCAAGCCAACCAGGGTCCGAGGCCCCTGGACAGTCCAGCTCATCCACGCAGAAGCAGTTCTTACTGTTCTCCGCGTCAAGCGAGGCCCAGATTTCAGTGCAGTCATCGCTGACGACACGCGAGTGGGCGGCACTCGCCTGCGCGCCCCATCACGCCCCAGTCCACATACATTGCCCGCGCCGCACCTGCCACTCTAGCGCAACTCATAAGCCACGAGATTTGGGAGTTAAGTGGCGACCATCTGCGGCCGTCACTAGAAGAAAGCCCTTTGGCACTTTGCTCGCCAGGCAATATCACCTAGATAGCACCGGGGGTATAGGGGGAGTATATATAGGGGGTATAAAGGGGTATAGGGGGAGGCTGCGCATTGGACAACGCCGATTTTTTTTTGGAGGGCAGTATCCAACAGACCCGAGCAGGCCGCAAGGCGCAGCACAGACACGGGCCCAGAGGCTCAACGTCGCCCTGGCCACATGCAGCAGGCAGGCGGTTTGACCCTTCAGACCGCACGGCTTAGCTTTCTTTAGGGTGGGGAACTGACGCGTCCAAGCTTGACCAATAGAGCCTCCGAGCTTGGTAGGTTGAATGAACGAGCCAAAAAGCCCCTGGATGGGCTGACGACATGGGTAGATCAGGCTGGCAAACCTCAATCCAGGAACAGTGGTAAAAAGGCACGCTGGGCCAAACACCGAGCCAATCACTGCCCTGAAGGCAGATGAGAGAGGCAGTTGAGTGGGGCCCTCAGCTCTAATATGAGGACATCCTGCTCATTGCCGGACATGAGCTGTGCGTGAATGGTTGTGGCTGGCTACGCAGAGCCTCCTGAGCAGGACACCTCGCTTTGTAGAATGTGATGCCACGGATGCTGTGCATCCATTGGTAGAGACATGTAGCTGGGATCCATACGGAATTAGGTAGATCCGGGATGGGCGAGCAGTCACATGTAAGAATTAGACATTTGTTTTGCACACACCGAGCTACTGCCACAACAGGCACACGGCCGGGTATCCGTTAAACGAATAGCATTTGTCTGGCTGGTGCTGTCTAAGCTACCAGCCGAGACTTTAAGTGTACAGACAGTAAATATCTATTTCTGGCTGCTGCAAATAGTCCATGTGGGTCTTGCAGCTGTACAGAGATTTTGGGTTGGGAGGGTGGGAAGCACAAGAGAACACAGCTGAGCCCTTGTCGGAGTCCTACTTGCAGCCTCATCACGATGTCAGGGGGTGGATTGCCTCGGCACGTATGAGGCCTGGAAAAGAGAAGGCTGATGCCAATAGGTCTCCGGCGGAACGTTGTCGCATCACACGGCGCCCCGCCTGGTGAGCACTGCTCGGCTGTCCGAAAGCAACGAGGCGACACTGCAGCGTGTGGGGGAGCTGCAGACCAATCAGAAATGGACAGCGGAACGCCCAGCCCAAGGAGCTGAGCGGGGGGTGAGCACCTGCGGCAGCTCATATGAGTCACTCCCGGAGGTGAGGGCAGAGCCAGTTACAACATATCCACTCGAGGCCATGGAGTCGGTGTTGCTGAGGGTAGCTGCAAAGTCAGCTTCGAGCATGGCCTCGCTGGCCAGGAGGATACCCTCTGTGTCCGACATGGTCCGCCCAACCAAGCTGTAGCTCACGTTGAGCGTCGTGGTCTTTGGGAGCGCGTTGGATTGAGCGAGCCGGCGGGTCGCACTTCGTTCTGGGGCTTCCACAATTTTGTCAACGACGACCACAGAAGGGTCCAGCTCCAAGGCCTCGACTAGAGCAGATACAACAATTTCCTCCAGCTGCGAGTCGGTCTGGTTCACGCTGCCAGCATCCACCATAAGCGAGCCGCTCACCGACGGGGGTACGTGGTCAAAGCTCAGCAGCACGGGGGAGTGCGGCGCCTGCAACCCCGCACAGACCGTCAAGCTCCCAGCCGCAAGAGGCCACTCCTTGCGCAGCAACGGTCCTGATGGCGTTGACCATCAGCAGCCGCGGACGGCCCGCAGCTTCTGCCTCCAAAAGTCGGTACACTCTGCAGGGCGGCGCAAACAAGCAGCACGGGGCTGGCTGGGAAGGCCACACGCGGCTTTGGCATGAAGGCCATGCATCCAACGGGTACCGGGCGCCGTACAACAATGATCCAAGGGTTCCATGGTTCCAGGCATTGTATGACACAACATTCTCCTTGCCTGAGGTGAACAGTGGTTCCCTCACGGAGGGAGCCCCAACCGCACCTGACTACCGCCGATCAGAACATCAAGGCGGTGCACGCCCACTTGGTTGCAGGAGACACTCAGCAGCGTGTTGCCATCCGCATGAGACAGCCACTGCACGGTGCCCTCGCCCTGAAACTTCGCATCGATAACGACGTCGGCCGCGGTGTACTGCTGCAGGGGGTTCCCATACGCGTCCCGCAGCACCACCTGCAGCGCGACCTGCGCTCCCGGCTGAGTGCTGCCCCCGCACACCGTGTCTGTGCACCGCAGCCCGCTGCTCTTCTCCAGCCGATAGATGCGCGTCATGGCCAGCTCGTGCGGCGCTGCCTGCACGCGCAGCCTGACGGGGCCTGCCGTGATGTTCTCCCCGTTGAGGGTGACCGCCAGGGCATAGGTCCCTGCTGCTGTCAGATTGAGGTCGAGGTTAAAGCGGGAAGATGATGCTCTTGCCACCTGTCAGCAGGCATGAGTGGGGAAAGGAGGGGCGTCACACCAACAATCTCCATGGTCTCAGCAAGTACGCTGTTGCTTGCATAACATCTGCTCACAGCGCCCCCAACAATATGGGGCTGGCATGCATCATGCTTCTGTGTAGATGAAACCCCTAAACCTTTTCGCGGCTGGTGCTTCAGGTACTTTGACGGCTGATGCATGTCGTCACACTCAACAGAATACTGCCGCCTGCGACAAAAGATGACCAATCGTAAGCGTGCACGCATGGCGTGCGCAGCCTTCCCCTGCTTGCTCTGAGGCGCATCGAGAGGAGGCATGCACGCGGGCGAAAGGCCGTCTGAAGATCAGAGTGGGGGCGTGAAGCGGGCTCTGGTGTCGCACCGCGGGGATGATGTCAACGGCACGTGGCTGCACTTCCCAGCTGGCGAGGGATGCCACTGTCACATTTGCCCGCACCATATCCTCCGTAGTATCCACAGATGGGGCCACGTCTGCTGCGCCGATCGTATTTCCGAACGCATCCCGCACTGTGACCGCCATCCTCATGACCGTGTCTGCCGCGCCCACGCTGCCGCAGACCTCTCGTCCCGCGCACGAAGCAGACGAGGCCTCGCCCGTAGCCGGGTCGAGCATGTAAATCGAGGTTGCCGCCGCATCAGGTGTACCGGAAGCAACCAGTAAGTCGAATTGCATGGCAATGGCTCCATCGACCAAGATGGTGGCCCCATATTTGTTTGCAGCAGTGGCCCGAGCCGCAAGCAGATGAATACCGCCCACGCCCGAGTAATTGGCATGAGTCTCGGGGACTATAGGGCTGAGCTGCAGCATCAACGCGTTGCCCCCGTCCTCCAGCTGGTTCATATGCACATCAAACACGAGGGCCTCCAGGCTGATCATCGCCCCCGCCGTGATGGCTCCCCCACAAGTCAGTTGTTGGCTGCACCGCACCCTTGCGCCTGGCACTGCCTCGCTCCGGTCGTTCTGCATGCTGCTGGTGAGATATATTTCCGTATTCGGCGCCTCCGCAGCTCCGGGGAGCACCTGACCCCTCCTTCGCCCCCCCACCGCGTGAGACTGTGGACCTTTGCCAAGGCATCGCAGTTTCTAAAGGGGGCGGCTTCGTGCCGCATCCACCCTCAGCCTTTAGGGGATGTCGTGGCTGTCTTGCATGTACGAGACCTTCAACAAGTCAAACCATGTGCCACGCAAGGCGCAACGCGCGAGGCTTTCAAGAATCATCAAGGATGGGCCTTCAGCACAAGACAGCAGGCACGCCCCTGAGCCCTTCGATCACGCGCTTCTAAGGGCGAGTGTGCACCACCGCCTCCGGGCTGGTTCCTGGCAGCGAGGCAAGCAATCCACCACCGCTGGGGCCGTAGGGCACCGTGCCCCACCTGCAGTGTCATGTTTTCTCCAACCTGCTCTAGGGGCATGTTGATATCCGAGCAGAGGTGCACCGAGATCGCGCGGCCACCCTTCACTGTATATGTGACGGTGAAGGTGTGCAGGTTGGAGGTGGGATTGCGGAACACTTCCGTGCTAGATTCGCTCGGCTCGCCACTTGCGGTGTCGCCGCTGAAATAGACGAACCCCCGGGACCCGAGCTGCGGATTGCCGTACACGTCATACAGGCGCACCACGAAGTCCTCGTCGGTGTCCACCGTCGTGTTCTTGCAGACCGCACTCTCGCTGCATCCCGTCATCCGAACCGTGGAGCGCGCCGCATGTGCCACCGCAGGGGCCACCTGCAACTCGTAACCGTAGCCAACCAGGCGCGCGCCTGCCACCTGTACTGATACCAGGTACCATCCGGGTACCGTGTGATTCACTGAGAAGGAAAATAAATTAGGATCGTCATTCTTATCAGAGGTGGCAGCAGGGCCGCTGGCCGCCACTGTCCCCGTCCTGGTGTCCGTGAGGTTGTATGCCATAGTCTGCAGATGTCGCACCACAAGGGCCCCATGCCAGCTCAGCACCGGATGTGGCTATGACCTGCGGGCAAACAGCATGGGAGGCTTGCCGCTGCAAAGGAGACGTGTCTCCAATTCCCGTTTGCTAGGTACCCTGCTCCTTCTCCACGGCTCATCTTGCTTCCAGCACTCAGACCTTGCCTCCCCCCCTCCTCAAGGCGCTTCGGTCTGGCACAGGAGGGGCCGACTATAACCCAGATGGGGGCCTCTTGCATGACGCCAGGGTTCGAGGACCAACTGGTGTTCCATTTTTGGGGGGCGCGGAGCTATTGGCTGGTCACAGAAAACAGCGTACCTGGCACGTTGGGCGCAACGATGGCGGGCAGGTACTCGCGGAACAGTGCTCTCACCTGATTGGGTGCGGTGGTGGCAGCAAGCTGCACATCGAAGTCCACTGTGACGCCCGCATCATACGGTCCATTGGCTTCACAGCTCGTGAAGGAGGAGTGCTCTTGGGCACCATTGGGGCACTCCGCGCAAGCGTACGCGCCTTCGAGGCTGAAGTGGCCGGCGGGGCAGGTGATGCACGAGTCACTTGAGGGCGCCGCCGCCGCACTGGAAAAGGTGCCGGCGTTACACGCGGTACAGACCGCCGTGCTCCCTCCAAAGGAAAAGTACCCCCTCGGGCACTCCGAGCATTCCGGCAGGCCACCTACGAAGGCGGTGGTGGGAGCGTTTGTGGGCGCCTGGTGGGACGCGTTCCACGAGGAAACTTCTTCTTGCATCAGCCTCCGCGCTCTCAGTGTGCCCACTGATGCTGCAGAGGATCCATTGATCGGCGAGGGGGCGGCGGGCGGAGGCGCGTTGAGGTCGATGTAGCCTGGACTGCAGATGCAGGTAGACTCTGTGGTCGACTCGGCATTTGCGCCGCAGGGGATGCACTGGCTTGCCCCAGCCATGCTGATATAATTCATTGCACATTCCAGGCAGTCCTCCCGGCTTGCTGCTTGAAGCAGATTTTGATAAGTTCCTGCACGACGAGGCACCGGCGCGCGCTTCCCTCGCCCTCGTTGCTTGATCCAACAATAGCTGCGCAGCGAGGCCGTGGACACTTTGGGACGGGTGTTTCGGGGGGTGCCTGTTTGCAGCTCAAGCAGCAGTCATGGGATGTGAGATGGCGAACGACTTACCGGCAGGACACGGCGTACAGAGTTGTCCGGGAGGATCCCTGCCGTAGGTTCCCGCCGGGCATGGCGGGCACCACGCTGTGGCGTCGGATTGCGAATCACCCGCCCAGGGCGCGATGTATGTCCCCGCCTGGCACGCCTGGCACGTTGTGTCATCACTGAGGAACTCCCCAGCCGTGCAGTTGCGCACCGTGACATTGAAGAGCGCAGTCGTCAGCCCAAAGCTGGTCGCCTGGAGCGTGTAGCGTCCGGGGAGTGCATACAGTATCAGGCCCTCCACCCGCCACCATCCGCTTTTCAACGTCACGCGGTCTGACCCACTGAGGCACACACCCGATTGGTCCTTGCAGTGAGGCAGGCAGGCATCTTTGCACGAATTGGAGGCCACCGGACTTAATTCCACCACCACGTTGCTGGTGTCCCCAGTCGAGACTACCATACCAAACGCATCGTTGGCCAGCACCTAGACGCCCAACCATCTCCCCACACCGAGCACCCACTTAGGTGGCCAGACCCTGGCCTGTTCAGCGCACCGGCCAGTGCCCTTGCCCTACCAAGCATCCGAGGCAAAGCAGCTCTAGGCCAAAGTGAGCTTCCTGTACTCCGGTTGAGACCAAGCTAAATACCGTTACTGTGATGGGGTACTGCGGTAAGCGCGTCAGCACGCGGTTGAAGAATGCCGCATGACAGCAGAATCCACAACGCCAGTGGAATCCCAAAGGTCACTCCTCGGCAGCTGTCACACGCACCAGCAACTACACGCATGCCTGCATAAACAAAGCGTGTGAACGGAGAGGGGCAGGCGGGCGGTGGGTCAGTTGCCACAGACGCAGACATTCAAAAGACAGTCTTCCAGTATGGAACCTCCAAGTGCTAGAGCTTAATAGTAGTCAACAGGCTTGAACGAGGTTGAGCCATAACAACTTCCCATTCCCAAATTAGCCGCACGAAGCCGAAGAAAGCCGTTCCTCTGCCGCCAGACCCTAACGCAGCAGGGGGTGTTAGGCGTGGAGGCGGCCAGGGGGGAACTGCAGGAGGAGATCATGGTGGAGGTAAGCGTCGCCTTACCAGAAGATCAAGGAGTGCTCCCCCGCTCGAAGCATTAATGTCAGGCTGCAGAAGCACCAAGGAGATTGCAGGGGTTGCAGCGTCCGGGCCATAGCCACCGCCAGTCGCCTGGTTGCCGGTCCAGCTGCTGCAGTATGTTCCCATCGGCATCACCGCATTGTTGCAAACGATGTACGGGGGCGAGCTGGCTCTGTCGTAGTAAAGTCCGCCACCTCCGCCTGCCACTGCAGTGCAGTCTGCCACAGCGGTTTCGAAGAATGCTATCAGTACACAATCTGGGTCACAGCGCTGGGCAAGTCCGCCCCCTCGTTGGGCACTGTTGGAGAGCAGCTGTCCTCCTGTGACATTCACGATCGCGTCCGTGTCATACCCACTTTCGATGTACAGCGCTCCGCCATCTCCGTAGACACTACTTCGTTTAGTCAAAGTGGCTGCAACGTTGGCGTGAAATAACGTGCCAGCCAAGGTGGCCTCACGGTGGCGTTGAAGCGCTGATCAACCCACCCGCCCCACCCAATCACATCAACCAAGGTGGCCCCACGGTGGATCTCAAGCGCTGATCAACCCACCCGCCCCACCCAATCACATCAACCAAGGTGGCCCCACGGTGGATTTCAAGCGCTGATCAACCCACCCGCCCCACCCAATCACATCAACCAAGGTGGCCCCACGGTGGATCTCAAGCGCTGATCAACCAACCCGCCCCCAATCACATCAACCAAGGTGGCCCCACGGTGGATCTCAAGCGCTGATCAACCCTCCGCCCCACCCAATCACATCAACCAAGGTGGCCCCACGGTGGATCTCAAGCGCTGATCAACCCACCCGCCCCACCCAATCACATCAACCAAGGTGGCCCCACGGTGGATCTCAAGCGCTGATCAACCCACCCGCCCCACCCAATCACAACAATCACATGCGCGACGTGCACTTTTGAATCCAGTTTGAGCCTCAGGCGGCATCCCGTGATCAATACAAGTACCAAACTGCGGCACTCCCGGAACCCACTTTCAAGCATCACGCCACTCCCCACACCCGCTGCAGGCGTCGGATGTGCATTATTTGTGACACAGCCAGGTATCTTTCTCTGTACTTTGATCCTTAAACGCAATAGGCCCCCCAAGAGGCCTTGGAGGACGGGGGCAGCCTACCAGTTGGCTAATAGGGCCGGGGCAAAGGGGGTAAACGGGGCACACACCAAATCCCCCGCCGTTCGTTGCCTGGTTGTACACCACCGAGCTTCCGGATTCGATTAAATAGCTTTCGGCAAGAAAACCGGCGGCGCCTTCCTTATCGGCCAGGTTACTTGACAGCTGACATTCGACAAGATAGATGAAGGAGACCATCGAGAAGAAACCACCGCCATATAATGCTCTGTTGTTGAACAGGCTGATGGCTGTAAGGGTCACAGCGCGCTCACCGTTGGGCGCGTCGAAGGAGCTATCGGATGAGTACAGCCCGCCACCATAACCGTACATTGCGATATTGTCGGTCATGACGCAGCCTGCGGCACGCACTGCTGATCAGCCCCCACGTGGCGCACGCAATTGAGCGACATGGCCCCCCTCTCTGCGGAGGCCACATGGCATCGCGGGGCGGCCTTGCCCGGGTGCGTGTTGTTCTGCTGGATCCGGCGTGGAATATGCTAGATCGCAAAGTTTCGCTTCTAGCATCTACGATGGCTGTTACAGTCGAGACGGCGTGGTGCATGCCAATTTGAGGCCCCGGAGCAGGGAGAGGGGGTGAAAGCGATCTCAAGCAGGACAGATGCCCGGGGGCAAAGGTGCAGGGGAGACAGGGGAGGGGCTAAGGGTCGGGGCATGTGATGGGTGAGGGGCGAATTGTGCAAAGCATGCGTTGGAGAGGCCGCCTCCAAAGTAGACATCGAGATGGCAAGGCCTTCAGAGCGGGCGCGGCCTATGGCGAGGTGGGAGACGTGCCAATTGAGGCCGCACACAACCACACACCTTTTGCATTGAGCCAGGAAAGGTACATCGCAATGCCGCCACCCTCCGGGAGAACACGCCGTCCACTCATCACCATGATGATGGCCTGATTATTAGAGATACTGACATCGGACAAGTCCAGATAGCTGTCCACCAGGTAAACTGCACCTCCCTTGTTTGCTGAGCACTGAGTGAGCGAGCCGAGACTCACATTTAGGTTTGCGTTATACAGGTACATTGCCCCACCACTGTAGACGGCATGGGACTCAAGGACATGCACATTGCTCGCGTTGATCAGACATTTGATGTGCTCGGCATACAGCGCAGGGCCGTTGGGCGCTGTCGTGTTGATGACGGTCACCGTCTGGAGAAGCGGGCAGTCGCTTACAATGGACGAAAGGTAAAGAGCGGCGCCATCCTCGTCAGAGTTGTGGCAGTCCCGAATGGTCACATTGATTAGGCTGAAAGAGGGTGTGCCCTCGAGCTTGAGCGCCACGCCTTCGAACCCGTCACACCTGAGAATTGTGACGGGCACGGCCACTTCTTTCATCGTCGTCGAACCTGGTGCTCCCCAAACCCCCAAACTCTGCATCTCAGCCGCGCTCAGCCTGCCCTGCAGGTGCGCTCGCCTCAGCCGCGCTCAGCCTGCCCTGCAGGTGCTCTCGCCTCAGGCGAAGGGGTCGCACCTGGGAAACCCTCGATGGTCATCTTCTGGGCAGCCGTGTTGGTGAGGCTGATACCACGCAGAAGCCCGAAAGTGCCGTTCATCAGCTGCAGCAGGTCGTTCTGGAGCGAGATCGACAGCGTCATCCCGATCAACCCACCGTCCAGCGGCTCCAGGACCCGCATTCTGGCCGTCTCTAGCGTGTAGAGCTGGTGGCTGTTCGTGAGCGCTACAATCACAACACCTTTCTTCGCGGCCGTCCCTTCAGAGCTGCGTCACATCCAAACCCCACATTGGTCAGTACACTTGGGCATCCAGTGGTCACGATGCATCGATTCAGAATGAGCGTTGCGAGGCAAAGAACACGAGTGGGCTGCACAGAGTGGGGCGTAGGGAGGCCTCACCTGCTTGGATAGTAAGCTACCATGGAGGCATTCGCCATATACCATTGGTCTGCACGGCCATTGCCGGTGCTGTGCTGTGCTGTGACCGGCTGAGTAATCCAGGTAGAGGTGTCTGCTGATGCTCCTGTGATGTATGGCTCGATGTCCAGGAGATGATAATCACTGTCCGCCTCATCCACCCCACCTGGCACAATGGGCTCCGCATCCGCGGCACCTCAGCAAATGAGCTCAGTCTCAGTCAGGGAAGCTGCTTGTCCAGGCGGGAAGAGAACGTTGCTGGCAGCTCAGCGGGTCTCTGGTCGTGGCACCGCAGGCCTTAAGACTTGGCTTCAGTCAAGATCCTGCTATGGCAGGCGGGCGCGGCTGCCAGCATGTGGCATATGGCGAGATGTATGAGCTATCTGAGGCAGGATCAGAGAGCCGCTGGCGGTGGGGAAGGCGGGGGCGGGGGGGCATCAAAGTTGGTTGCCAACATGCAGAGAGAGAGAGGCAATGGAAATGAGCGGGATAAAGGAAGGGGGCTGGCGGGAGGTTCACCCAGGAGCATTAGGTGCCCGTAAGCACCGTACCGCGGTGTGCTCTGCTGGGGCGTATCCTCCACCAGCAGCAGATGATGGCGCCAGCGTGCGGATGGGGTGTTGTCCGTGCGGATCTCGATCCACGTTGGACTGCCGTCAGATGGCACACGGAGCATCCAAAGGTCCTCTGTCAACATGCTGGCGTACCCTCCACTGTATCCCATCGAGAGAAAGAGGAACACCATACCGTTCACCTCCTGCGCCACCAGACCATGGAAGCCTCGAGACACATCCGGGGCTGGTTCTTTGGCAGTCTGTAACACCGTCACTGCGCCTGAAGTGATATCATACACCTGCACGCCCAGGGGTCCCATCCAGCCCCACCATCCCCTTGTCAGTGATTGGCCCTCCTGACCCTACCTCTGCACCGGCGTGATCGGTGCCTGAGGGGGTACAGAGGCCTTTGAGATGCAGGGACCACACCGTTGGCACTCAGCGCTGCAGGCATCCTGACAGGTCCTGCTGCGCTGCGCAAATTGTGATTGGCTAAGCAGTGCCATCCACCGGCATGGCCCGCTGCCGGTTGGGTTGCAAAGAAGGTGAGGGGAAAGCATGGAGGGGGGAGGTGGCAGAAGTACGGACATGGCGGGCATCTGCGTATGCCCTGCGTCATTGAGACAGCACAGTCGCCATTGGGAGACCCGAAGCGACTCACCAGAAGTTCATCGGCAGGCCCGTCACGGCCGCCGCCCTCCCCCGGATAATAGCCGCCATACCCAAACAACGTGCCTCGCGCGAACACCTGTCGATGGCCTTGTCCCTGTGCGTACCACGGAATCTCCGTCACTGCAGGCAGCCATGCATCTCATCTTCGTGGTTTCCCACAGAGACTGAGAGAGCAACACCTCCACTTTACAGCCCTGATATTCGAAAGCTACAGGCAATGCCACCAAGCTCCCTTACTGACATCTATCCGCAACCCAGGCCTCTCGGATTGCATTCATCCATACATACAGGCATGCCTACATGCGGGAGTCCCTGCTAGACGAAATGCTCGCAAGGTACACTTGTACTCCTCGGATGGGTAAACAGTAAAAGTAGGCCTGTACCCCGGCAATCAGGCGGTTGAACCTGGTTGTGAGGCACAGGGACGTGGCCCAGCCCCGGACAGAGTTGAGGCATACGCTACCTGGGGCCTTGCAGCTGTGCCCGAGCCGGTGACGGTATGCACACTCCACTGCCCTGTGGAGATGGTATACACCGCCAGCTTACGAACCACATAGAATGTTAAGGGGGTATAGAATGTCACAGAGTATGCAACTTTGTACTCTGATCCAGTGCTCGCCAAATGTTCCCAGTACACCAGCACCTCATTCTCGCCTGCGGTGACCACGGGAGGGGTGGTCCAGCCCCAGCCTGCCATCTCTGCGAAAGTCGAGTTACAGGTGAGAGAGTACTCCTTGCCGGTGCTCTCAGCCTGCCTGAAGCAGATGAGATTCTGCAGAGGGCGCCCCAGACCATCACAGTATGTCACGCACTGAACAGCATGAGGCCAGCTGACGAAGCCAGCCCACTGGCATTGCAGTGGATACGAGAAGCAGCGCGGAGGTTTTCAGCGGCGCAGCATGCCAAATGGACTCATACCCAACCCGGTGGACTTGTTGCGCCTCTCCTTGCCTCTTTGGGAGTATAAGTATAATCGAAAGCATCAATCAGGTAATGTGGAGAGACCCGAGGGAGAGAGTGGTGAAAGGCAGGAGGGTGAGTCCGGGAAGTATACGGGAGAGTGGAAAGGAGAGCTACCATATGCGCAAGGTACCTGGATACAGACTCGTGACGCAATTTGACCGCAACCCCCCCTTGTTGAACCACTATTGTCGGTTCAGCGATTGAATGCGCAAATTAGCATGCGTGTTACGCGCATAGCACCAACAACCAAAGAAAGCTTCGCAGAACTCGAGACTCTCGGCATGCAAGCCAGACGGTACACCTTTACCTCCACTTTGCTCTCAGGAGATCGGCTTAGGAATAGTAGATTCGAGTGTGGAGGAATAGTAGCTGCGCGTGTGGAGGAATAGTAGTTGCGCGTGTGGAGGATTAGTAGCTGCGCGTGTGAAGGTATAGTAGTTGCGCGTGCGAAGGAATAGTAGTGGCGCGTGTGGAGGAATAGTAGTTGCACGTGTGAAGGAATAGTAGTTGCGAGTGTGGAGGAATAGTAGTTGCGCGTGTGGAAGAATAGTAGTTGCACGTGTGGAGGAATAGTAGTTGTGCGTGTGCAGGAATAGTAGTTGCGAGTGTGAAGGAATAGAAGTTGCGCGTGTGAAGGTATAGTAGTTGCGAGTGTGGAGGAATAGTAGTTGCACGTGTGGAGGAATAGTAGTTGCGCGTGTGGAGGAATAGTAGCTGCGCGTGTGTGGAGGAATAGTTGCGTGTGAAGGAATAGTAGTTGCGCGTGTGAAGGAACAGTAGTTGCGCGTGTGACGGTATAGTAGTTGCGTGTGTGGGGGAATAGCAGTTGTGGGTGTGAACCCAGTGAAGCACGTTATGCTCCGGTTCCAGGCTGGGCAATTGTCTATCACCAGCGCACGTAGCCCGTAGATCAGTGCAGCAGAATGAGCCTGAGTCCTGAAGTGTGTGCTGAATCCTTCGGTTACCATGGTGGGTAAATAGTGCCGCCATTCACTGCGTGTCTGAAATTGCGTGCTACCCTCGGTGCAGCCGGGGCATGCAGACCAGGTGTGGCATGCGTGCATCACAGACCGCGGAGGCTTACTTTGGGCGAGCACACGGAGTCGTCCGGGAGGCTTGGAAGTGCCACAGTCACAGCATCAGAGTCCATCGTCATGAAGTGATTCGCTGGCACTCCCGCTTCGCCTTCCTCGCCGCAGCCAAACACATATATGTCGCCATCCACCACCGCCATGCCGTGGTTGAGGTCATTCTGAGCAGTCTGAAAGGATGTCATGCCGAGTGTCTCGTCACCATCATGCTGCGGGGCTTCCTCGTTTTTGTAGTACAGGCCGCTGAAACTACCTGCACCAGGCAGCAGCTCCTAGGTAGTTTCAGAGGCCGCTGACACTACCTACACTAGGCAGCTCCTCCTCAACCTGTCATGAACACACGCCTTCCTGGCGGAAGCAGGCCATCGAAAGGCGTGTACATTCCCCCGGGGGATGAAAGTGAGTCATTATCAGGGAGGGCAGAAGAGTGGGCCACACAGAGGGGGTGGGGGATCGTGGAGGGCATGACATGGATGTGCATGACCCTAGGAGGAAGGAAGCAAAGATCCTTAAGGGACGATGGATTGGTACCGCATTTTCTCAGATGGAAAATGCCCCCGAAATGCAAAAGGGCGGCAGGTGGGCAGATACGTGCCGCTGCTCATTGGCACACTCTCCGCATGATGGCACATTATCGCACGGATTGCGGAAGTATTCAGAGGTGCATAAACAGCGCATAACAAGCTGAGCGTGACGTGTAAGTGGAGCAGTCAGATCTGAGGGGCACACTTACATGCAAGCAACAAAGCAGAGGGCAACGCGCTGCCAAACAGCTTACCATAATAATTTACCATTGCATACTTGTCCATATTTGGAGAGAAGACATATGGGTACAACATGAACAGAGACAAGCCGCCGGCCTCTCGACCCTGGCATCACCGTAGCCACGACCCCGTCGTGGGCAGGAAGATCATGAGGAGCGGAGCGCATCGAAACGGATCAATCCCTGAAACACACCCCTGAGGGGTAGGCCTGCGCCAGCTTGAAGCGCGCAGCTCACAGAAACCATGAGGACACATGCCACGGACGTCGAGAGGCGGTGCTCTTCGGCCAATGACAAGGCTAGCAAGGTGGGCGCACACACGAGCAAATGGGTCCGAGAGCACCGCACCATGATTGGTACCGGAATGTCTGAATCGCAGGGGAGGCTGTCAAATTGCATGTGAATTGCCTGCACGGTAAGCAGATCAGATGTGAGGGCATGGGTAACTGTCAAGCTGCGTATGTCAGGGAATTAGATTAGACAAGAGAGTTATGATGCCGCCGAAAAGAGGAATGGGCCGCCCACCAACAGCTCCTCGTTGCCGCCGATATGCCTGTCAGCAGGAACTACAACGTGAGATTGCTTCTACGGAATAAGAGCTTTGGGCTCAGTTGTAAAATCACCCTGAGGGTGTTGTCACCGGTGTAGTCATAGCCCCTCCATGACCAGCGCAGCCATAGCCCTTCAGTCACCAGTGTAGGCATAGCCCTTCAGTCACCGCTGTAGTCATAGCCCTTCAGTCACCGCTGTCATAGCCTTCAGTGCCACTGTAGTCGCAGCCCTTGGTCACGTCGTAGCCTTCGGTCATGGTGCCGCCCTTCGGTCACGCTGCCGTCATAACCTTCGATCTGCAGCTGTAGCGGTCTGCCGCTGGTCACGCTGGCAACAGGTGCCAGCCTGCAGTCACGCTGCTGGTATCGCCCCAGCCCCTTCAGTCACGCTGTGATCTGACCTTAGTCACGCTGTGATCCACTGGCCAGCCGATTCCGCTGCAACGGTCTGAAAGCCCTGCAATCACGGCTGCTGATCGCAGCGCGCTGTCACACAGCTCTGTCATAGCCTTCAGATCTAAAGAATTTTAGTCATAACCTTCAGTCTGTGTGGTCCTAGCCCTTCAAGTCACTGGTGCGGTCATAGCTCTGCATAAGCACATGCAGTCACGGAGGTGGGCATATGGCCATGCCGTCACGGGGGTGGGCATAATTATAGCCATGCAGTCACGGAGGTGGGCATATGGCCATGCTGCCACGGGGGTGGGCATAATTATAGCCATGCAGTCACGGAGGTGGGCATATAGGCACCTCCGGCGCTCACGTGGCTATATGAGCCACCTGACATGTTAGTCACCATAATCACGTCATATATAAAAACCACGAAGTTTCGTCCAAAAAGTAGATGAGGTGAGTCAGAGCTGTCAACTGCCCGCTATGCGTCACCCGGCACAAAGGACACAGTGCCATGGTCCAAGTGACAGCGCTGCCCCATGAGAAGCGCCGCCAAACAGACCAACTCTGATGTTCCGGCATGAATGCACACGTGAAGGGGGACTAACCACATGATCTCCGGGAGCCGGGAGGACATCGCTAGATCACACGCAGCGCCCAGTGACTCCGCCCGGGACCACTTGGCTGGCTGGCAGGCAAGGCTGCTCAGAAGATCGCCTTGCAGATTGTAGCGCCAAATCGACGTGGCATTTTCGACATTGGATGTAAATATGTAGAGCTCCCCGGCGCTCGCCGCGCCGCGGAACTGCCCCCGAATGTCGCCAACCGGTCATTTCGCCCCTGAGAGCATTACCAGCCAGCAGGATAGAAGCAGAGAAAGCAAAAGCGTGCCACCGCTGGAGTTGGAAACTGATGCCTAAGGCGGCTCTCTCAAGGACAGTTGCGGCACCACACAATCTTCCCTCCGTAGCAAATTACGGGGTTTAGGGTTTAGGGTTTAGGATTTAAGGCCAGGGCCCATGGCATGCATCTCAGCTGCCATGCGTTATACGATGGTACCGTGTATGTGGCGTTCTACCGCAGGAGGCAGTGAGTGTGCACAGTGGTACGCTGAGTGGTTCGGAGCCCCAAGTGCCCTGGAGAAGAGGGGCAGATCACTGCGCGATTCTGACTGCCAATCTAATAACGACACCTGGTCGAATTTAAATGACATGGAATGTCAGCAGCTTCTGGGTTCTCACCTTAACAGCCTGATGGTCATCACAGCAACCAAGGCCAGCCTTGATCAAGCTCCAAGACTGATCAGAGTGCCGATAGGAATATAATGAGTTGTTGTGTTGAAGGAAGAGGTCTTCCCCAACGACTGCGGAGTTGGACCGCGTGATCCAGGCGAAGCATCCGCGTGCGCCAGTAGCCCTGCCCCCACACCCCCACACCCCCGCACCTCATGCTTGCAGTGTGCGTGGCCACGCATGAGACGCCCAAAGGCCCCAAACTGACTGACAGACCAAAGTGTGCAACCGCGCGATGTCTGCGATGCGTTACTTGTGCTAACGGCAGCGAGATCTACGGCGCGATGCATGTATGTTCACGAAGCTTGTAGTATAATGCAATGTACCAGCTGATGATGACTACGGGCACTTTGCAGTATTGGGTTCACATTCTCTCGAAAGGTCCACAGCTTGGGCGGTGTTTGTGCTAATGGCCACGTGTTCTAAAGTGCCAAGCAACTTCGATGAGCCTTCCCCTCAAAGAGCTCAGCTTGTCAAGTGCCATGCACTGTGGTGGCTACACATGCGATGTAGATTTCAAGATTCACAACGGCATTCATTGATAGCTGTGCAGCTGCAGGGAGCGCTGTGCGCTGTGCGCGCATGCTCGGACGGATAACCTTGGCAACCCTTAACCCACCAGATAGGCCCAGAAAGTCTCGAAAGTGCGAGGGAAATTGTGTGTACTAGACAAGCATTCCACTCCCTTGGCGATTCTACACAAAAGCAAATAGGAGATTCGGAACTGGCCAGAAGTCAATTCTCAGATCATCGAGCAAACACATCTAATACGGTGCGAGACTGGCTGGTCCTAGAGCCAGGGTGCACTGGCAGCCAGCTTGGATGCAGACTGCACACGCTGTTTCCAAGATTTTCGATTGTTTCAGTGCTAACACTGACGAAGTCCGAGATCTATGTTACTTCACCAACGAACCAAACCATTCCCCATCAACTGCCACGTGGAGAACCCTGCACAAGGTGCATCCTCTGGGGCAAGTCTCTTTAGCAACCAGAAACCAACCCACCAGATTACCACAGAAAAATACGCCACACGCACATGCCAGGCACCAGTCCTAATTTGATTGCATGCCGATCCTTGGAGCGGTTTAGGTTTAGGTTTTAGGTTTAGGTGAGGTGTTACAACACTGTTAGGGATCGGCTGAACTATCTACCCACGCCGGGGATCAAACGATGCAGCACACACTTCAGGACACTCGTCCAAGATTCCAGAGCTCTGCCATGAAGGACGGGAGCGGGAGGGAAGGCCTTGCTGAGCCAGCTGTGCGTCTCTGCAATGAACCCGTCCACGCACTCAAGCTGTGCCACTGAAGCCGGTACACCCCCATTTGTTCAGCCTCCCAAGCCAGCTCCCTACTCCCAGGGGCGCGCGTATGGCCACCATGGCCACTACCTTGCTCCTTGCGACCTCCCCAACCCTGCCCTCTGCCCACGTGCGCGCCTGCTGCATGCTAAGCACTCCAAATGGCCATCTCACGGAGATAGGAGCAATAGACTCGATTGCCATCTGGTGAAATTCAGCCTCCACCACCTAGCTGCGCATGCCACTCCCTGCCAAGGCTGTGTACACGGCCACAACCTGGCTTCCCGCTCGCCGCAAAGCCATTTCCCACAAGCTGGTGCACCAAGCACCTGCAGAGCATCCCAAAAACGGAGCATCGCCGCAGGCCCAAGCGTGGCCTCGATGACTGACTCTCGCACTCCAAGCTGCCATCATCTAACAACGTGTGTCACTCCTCATCCCAAACGCCAGCCGCGTGGCATCGAAGCCTTGGCAACGGGCAATCCGTGGGTGAGTCACGAGCCTGAGACGTGCGCTCTGGACCTGCATGAGCGCCTGCCTTGTTCTGTGCGTGCATCCCTCAGACCCTATGCATGCCAAACATACCCGTGTGTCCCAACGCACCAGCGGTCAATCGGTCCGGCCGGTGGCCAATCGGTCACCAGCCGCCCATCGCCTTCCCAGCAACTGTTCATCCCCGTTAGCACCGGCACGGCCAACTACCCCGCCGCTTGGGCTGAGGGCGAGCTGATGAGATGGCTGACTGCTGTGAAACTTGTTGTAAGTGGTCATCGCTGCCCAGGGAAGCCCCAAAGCTTTGAGGGGCCCGGCGTGTGTCCACTCCCCCACCACCTCCCGACCCACATCCTGCTCAACCAATTCCGCCCGTTACAGTACAGGAGCTAAGTGACCCGCCCTCTGCCCCCACCACATCAGCCGCCACATCCTCAGCCAACAGCATAGCCTCCTCCAGAATGGCCCCGCCCTGATCCTGGGTCCAAACACTCTGCTCTGTGTGTGGGCGTGTGCTTGAGTTTGGACTTTTGATTGGTGGCAGTACCCATGGGAACAGTACACACCGAACATGCCGCTGACGCACCCTGCTGGGATGATTGAACCAGTGCACACACCGTGACATTCACCAACGACCACCGCTGGCAGCCATAGCCACGAGTCTCTTAGTTTGCCCATGGGGTTCCAGCTCGCCCAGACCCTCCGAACGTAAGCACGCACGCGCGCCTCCGAGAGTCCGGGAGGTGCCCTTGCCAGGCCCGCGGGAGATCCCTGAGGGAGGAGCATTTCCAAGCCCGCCAACTCTCGGCGAGCCCCCCCCGTCAGATATGTCATCGTCAGGCCCGCCAGGTGGCATTTGCCACCACCCCCCTCACTGAGCATTCATTTACCTTGGATGCGTGTGCTCCTCATCCTTGAACCGTTGCATTTGGCAACCCCCATTGCTAAAGGTCGGCTGCACCATGCGCATGCTTGTGCGTGCGTACCCCTGGACCTATATCTGTGGCAACCAAAACCCAACGCGTCGGAATGCCACGGATTGGCTGCACGCGGTGTGTGTTTGAGAAGAGTATCTGCTCGGGGGGTACCTGTTGTTCTGGTCACAAGTGCATTGATCGGGGGGTACCTGTTGTTCGGGTCACAAGTGCATTCATCGGGGGGTACCTGCTGTTCTGGTCACAAGTGCATTGATCCACTGCGATGAGATCGTGCCACGCTTTGTCGGAGCCAACTGTGACTTGGAATGCTTCTCCAAGACAGTCATTGCCTTCCAGCTTGTAGGTGATTAAAAGTGTGGATCGTCCGACCCCAAGCATGATGCCAGAAGGAGAACATGATGTCGGAATGGCTCCGAAGGCAGCTGGTGAGCGGCCAGTCATAACGTCCGATCCTAGCTCTGGAATGCTCCATCGCTGGTCCTGAAAGTCGAGCATATACTGTGCCAGAACCAGCGAGCTAGTCAGTTCAGCCACGTGCAGCATACCTTAAATAGGGTTGGTTCTGGTAACGGAGCACCACATTACTCCATTGATGAGCATAGCCAGCCACTAAACCAGCTGATGAGTATAGCCATTCGCTTAAGGTACCCAGTGGAGCGAGGAACAAGACTGAGTTGCTTAAGCCTGGTGCGTTCAACCACAACAGAGAGATAAACCTACCAGCATATCGCTGTCTGATAAGAGCACATCGTCGACAGCCCTTGTGCTGCTAGTAACAACCCGACACTTCTCCTCACCCCTCAACACACCTGAGATCCGATATCGGAATGTCTTAAGACTTTGAATACAAGTGAAAAGAGGTAAAGGAGCAAAACGATGCATCTGCAGCTGGAGAGCGTGGATCTTCGCCACACAATAGTGTGGACGCATCTTATTCTGTTTGGCAGGTTGGCGTTTCAGCACGCGCAAACAACGAGAAGCACCTTTCATTCATCTTTCTTCCAAAACCACCAAATGAGAAGATTTTCCCATCTGGCAATGCCGCAACCAAATGCTTATAGCGTGGTCTCGGCGACAGGCCAGTAGTGGTCAATTCAGTCCAAACCACAGTTTGAAAGTCGAAGAGGTAAAGTCTGTTGCGAAACTCTTGGGTTTGTCCTACCTGTTCCGCAAGACAGAGCACATCTCCTAACTGAGCGTAGAAACACACAGGAGCCAGCAATATCACCTCGGAGACGTCGCACATGAGCCGATATCGACCTTGCAATAAAAGAGGCTAGCATACTCGAGACGTGCCCTCATCATCAAAAAGTGCGGAGTGTATACAGCTATAAATCTCGGGGCACCAGCAGTAAGGCAGCAGACACAAGTAAGAGAGTGCTGGTGGTTACAAGCCGGGTCAGGAAGAGGCCGGGCCGGGGCTCCCATAGGCAGTACTAGAAAAGCTCGTCATCCACCTCCACTATCGGTCGACTTTCCTCCTCGGATGGCAAAGCAGTTTTCAGCTAAAGAAGAAGCGGGGGGGGCGAAGGTTGTGTACCGTGAAGAGCCCCCCGAAAACTACGAGGTAATTCCCCAGCTGTACCACACCTGACCATGAAGGAAACAGCGTATGAAATTTAGAGGCTCTAACCCTCGCGACAGTGGTCACCGCCACAGGGGCGAGCCAGACACTTCTACCAGTTCGCCCCCAGGCTGCAACTGACTTGTCGCAAGGGCGACGGGAGCAGATGACTCGCAAAAGCCCGCAGCAACCGAACCCTCCGCACAGGATAGTATGCATATGTGCCCCAATAATCAACCTGAGTCCAAATCATCGTTGCGGCCACTTAAATACCGGTGGAAGTCTCACAACAGTGATCTGACTGGCTGTGCCGTGCATATGCAGCAGAAGCCTGTAAGCTGTTTAAAGCCATCGACACCGTTGTAAGTGCGGTGAACGCGCTTTACCTTCACAAGAAGCTCCGCTGCCTTATGCAAACATCGTCCGAAAAAGGAAAAACAGAACCATGAGAGCGTTTAAAGACATCGCGCTGCGCCTCGAGTTCTGACACAGGCTTACTGTCGTCGGGAAGGAGCACCAACCTGGGGCTTCGTTTTCAAAGTTGTAATTTTGTCCAGCACTTACTTTGAGGAACTTATTGCCATGCCAATCTGAGCTTCCCCACAGGCACACGCTGCTTAGTCAACTCCCCGCGTTACGTAAGATGGCACCCGCGCACTCTGAGTTGCCCGACAGACGGGACACATGGTAGGGGCGTTTACAACAGCGAAGGACCGAAGAAAAGGCTTGAAAGCATGCGAGCGTGTTCGGCTGCCGACCCTGTATATCCCAGCTCGAAAGCAAGATTTTTAGTTACGCACACGTTATGAGTGCGCGAGTCAAGCTGATGCCAGCAGGTGACGGAAGCACAAGTGTGAGATGTTTTGGGAGCGCGGCGGCCACCCGCTTTGAGGGCAACACGAAGCGCCAAGCTCGTCTGCGCTGAGGGTAGTGCGGAACATCTATGACGAGCCCGAAGGGATGGATGTAGCAACGACTCGCAGCAGGGCATGATTCTGACTTCTAGAAGACGAGTGTGACGCACCAGGTAACGCGCTAGACGCAGCACACAAAGGTAGCGTTGCAATTAAGAGCGCTCTTTGCCAGTGTTTCGTGAAGTCCAGCATAAGGAAGTATATTTCGAATAGGTGGACTGTTCAGTAGAGTTTGGAGCACAGTGAGAGAAAAATTCAAGGACTATCTCTCTACTTGTAGGAGTCCCAGCCGTTCACACAACCTGCAAGCTTTAGAGCCTGCTGATTTTGAACCTGTCGACTGGCCAAGTGTCTTCCACACATGCCGTGAGGAAGTCATCGATGAATCCTCCCTCCCCCGTCAGCAAAAGGGGGAAAGGGCGCTTCAACACGAACGAAAATATTTATAATCCTTTTGGATGATCATATGAAAGACATGCGATGGACCTGTCTATTCGCGCTGCGAAAAGACCTGCGAATAGGCCTTACAGTACAGTTTGACAACGAGTTTTGCAAGCTTGCGAAACGACCTAGCCCAACCAAAACTATCAGCAAGCGCCTAATGCAATTCGGGGAATACTTACGTCAGAAGTATCGCACCGTATATTTGAATGCTTGAATATCGAAACCTATCTACCATCACGTATGGCTACACCTCACGCCACTTTCACTTGCGCACTACTCTCTCGCCTGACTCGTTTGTCGTTATTGGTAATTAAGGGTAGGGTGCCGTGATCTCACGAATTAAAAAGTATTGATCATAATTTCCATAGTTAACACAATTAAATTTTCATTGCAAGCCACTTGTTGAAATTTATAGCGCAGAATTTTGCAACATGACCCCGTATTTTTTTTTGGCTAGGATCCAAGAATGGTGAGTTAACGTGGTATAAAAAAAACCTCAGGCAAAGTTATCATGTAGATTTATTTTTAGAATTTATGTATCGATTGCATACTAAATTATCACTATTTGATTTTATAAAAAATATTTCATGATAACTTTTCCTGAGGTTTCTTTTATATCACGTTGACTCACCATTCTTGGATCCTAACCAATAATAATAGGGGGTCATGTTGCAAAATTCGCCTCTCAGATTTTTTGAAAGTTAGTTACTTTATGTATCTGTTAAGTATGGATTTTGTCATGAAATTTAATTCCAGAAAAATGGTTTGAAACCTTCTGGCATGGCATGGCACCCTACCCTTAAAATTATAGAAATGCATTCTTCCTGGCGTGGGTAAGATGTTAGCTGTCATGAAAATCCTCACTCCCGCGCCGCGCCGGGGCGGTGCCGACAAGCCATCACATGGCGAGGGACGACTCACGACAGGGAGACCTGCATGCTCGATGCTGCCAACACGAAACAGCAAAGAGCGAACAGCCGAACACGAAAAAGGCGTGACAATAAAACTCGGAGTTCCGACTCATTATTTTCGAGTTGTGGAATATCTTTGCAGCTCAAATTGTCTCTATTTCACTCAGGCGAGCGCACGAGAGAAGTCTACTTCATTCGAGTGCTTGGCCTGCACAGTGAATTGTGTGCAAACGCGCCACGCTACAGTCGAGTGCGCAGTGGGCAGCAGAACTAAGGATACGATGCTCCTCTCGCCATTTTCCTGTTAAATAACCAAAAGCTAATAGCAGCAGCAGAAATATTCGTGCTAACTCAAAGCCGCTGCTTGGGACGGTGAAATTCTACAGTGCAGCAAAAGGGGATATCAGTAGCTTGCAAGTTCACTTTTTAATCAAGGAGTAGAGATGACTACCCAAGTAACTGAAGCTCTTCAAGCACGATACTGCCCAAACTTCCCTCCACAAATAATCCCAGCGACAGGTAGTCTTCCTCTCGCTGTGTCAACTACCTAAGAAGTTTTGCTCGGGTACTGTATTACTATTTGTTATTTTTTTGTGCGTTACTGTATTAGTGTTTTGGAACAGCTTTCCACTTAAATCACGTCTGCATGAAGTCGCTTAGGTTCGCAGTGACTCCTAAGCCCCCTTTGTCCCTCCTGTGCTGGTGAGAATAATAGAGGGTCGAAGGTACCAGTTATATTTACTTCCGACCGTAAGTTGGAATGGAGGTATTTCTTCGCGAACTGAACTAAAACGCAATGAAATTAAATCAGTACCAGCTTGGGCGCAGCTTCCCCGCAGCCTTCGCTCCAGGATCGCAGCTCCAACAGCTCAGAGTTTTCTGCACTCAATTCAGTTCCGCAGACGAAAGCTGGAACGCTGCCCCCACTGCAGTACGTTTCGTTCTCTGACTCCCGCCTGTATGCCGTTTTCCATTTCTCGGTCGTGCACTTGTTCAACGGGTAAAAGGGCATTCTGCGCTTTACGACGACCGTCTGTATCGTCGCATAGAGGAGATCAAACTGTTGAGACAACCTTTGCGACTTGGAGGAATTTGTGACCTGAACGTTATCTCTCTTCGTGCAAATTCTGTCTCAGACTTTCGCGGCCCAATCGGGAATGCACAACACCGTTACGATGTGCCGTGCATCGTTGGCGCCGTTCTTCAAGAGTGCCTACATTTTGAATTGGCGAAGTGATTATGAAACCTTTTAGGCACTGTGGAAGTTCTCTAATTGTTATTGCCTGTATTTCCTTTCAGCGATGGGCACATCAAACCTCATGGCGGGCTTTTATCCAATCTTATGCATACAAACGCGAAGGTATGCTTACGCAGCGCCGGAACGCTGCATGGTTTGTTAAAATGTGTAGTGACTCTTTTAACGGAGTTCACACCGTGTGCATAACATGATCGCAACCGCGATATGAAGGCCACGCATTCTTTTTTCTCTACCATGTGCAAAAAGCCATGCCGCTCTTTTACCTCGAGTGCCTGAAGATCCTTCGAGTATCTGAACTTTGCATTCTGCCGCATCGTGTTTCTGAGCGCGGATAATTGATTTCTGATCTGCCAGGATAAGGGAGATTTACTAAAAGAGTGCAACGGCCGGGTTCTTGCCTTGAGCGACCGTGGAGCTTGCGACGTGGAGCTGCTCATGAACGGGTAATACTCTTGAAAAGGAGGTGGCCTTGCTTGCCTTGATTGCACCGTGCAGATTGCGGCCGCACTCCCCCCTAGCGAAGGAGGGCAGTACCGTAGGTGACGACTTGTGTGCTTGGTGGTGTTATAATGTACGTTTACGGCTATGCTACTCGGGTCTCTATTCCAGTGTCGAGAATGTGTGCGTGCTTATCCTTGGACCAACTCCTTTGGCACACCGTAGCCACAGAAGACCGGCTGCACTATGTACCCACGCCGGGGAGTATGTGTATGTGTGTGTGCGTCTGACGCTAGCTCCCTCTCCGTGTACAGTGCTCATGGTTATTACACATGCCGGAGGACTTGTGTTCTTTGACCTTGATATGAAGTACTGGCGGATCGCTGTGAACGGGGACGGCCGCCGGGTGGAAGTGGGTTTTGGGAGGCGGTTATCCCTGTGGTGCCATTCTGGCGGGCACTGCCTCTCGGAGAGCTCGGTAGATTCGTCTGTCGTGCTGCGAGGAGAGGCAGAAGGTGGTGAAGTACACCTTCTGTGTTTTCCCTTGAATTTTGTGGGGAGCACTTAGGTGCCCGCATGTTTCCTTTTTTGACATGGGGTGTCCATGCTGTGTGGTGTGACTGCATTCATGACATAACCATGGACCAACAGGTCCCATCCATCGACCGGGAGCCGCTGGGGGGCATGCCAACAGGGTCCGCTTACTCCGTAACCCAGAGACCAACAGTTGGTTGGCGACGATCGGTCACATCGTATCATCTTTCCATGCTGCTTTGCATTTGGGTTGGGAATATGTATGCGTTTGTGGTATCTTGTCACGGCCCCGCCCTGCTCTTGATTTGCTTTACACATCCACTGGGATGATGATGGGCTGGCTTTTGTTGGCCGATCTCATGCCGTTCAGTGTGTGCGTGGCAGTGTGTTTGTTTATATGTACTGTGTCACTTGCTTAAATGATTGGGGTTTCAATCACCGTTGTGGGCATGCTGCATGGCATGAGTGTTTGGACACGAGCAAGCTCTTTTGGTAACTTCCCTGATGTGGTGGTTGGGCCTTCGGGCGCTCCTCGCGTCTCCAAGTGTGCCAATGCATTGTGGCACGAGTGCGCTATGCAAAGATATGCACCGATGTTGGCATGAGCACGCCAGGCGCACCTGTGCGGGCACAAGTCCACCAACATACTCCTGTCTGACCCATGGGATTGCAACTCTGCCCTTGGCAAGAGTGCGCTGCTGTCATAGCGAAGGAGTGCAAGTAGGAGAATGACGAAGGAGTTATGTCAAGGGTGGGGCAGGGGTAGGGTAGCGGTCGAGGAGACTTATGACCGAACGTCGCTAGACTCACAACCAAATTCTCTTCTCCTGCCCCCTCTGAACCCAACCTGCACGCTCGCTCCATTTGTATGTACATATATACGAACGTTGAATATGCGCGTGCCATATACATACATACACACCACTTGATGGAACACATTTGTAAATAGATATACTTAAGTACATACACAACATATTTTGCTTTCACCCTCGACCGCAGGCCCAACCTTTTTGTACTACCCTTGCTAACATCCTCCCATCCTACCATTCTCTACCGTTGATCCCTCTCAACCTCCTAACTTACTCCCCTTCTGATTCGAGGGGCTGGTCGGTGATCTGGGAGGTTTCACTGCTTGGGTTGCACGTCGCATGCAGGGGTTTCTCACCCTTGGAAGGCTTTATGAATCAAGAGACTTACAAGCACGTCGTCCTCAATGCGCGTTTACCAAATGGGACCTTGTTTGGACTCCCGGTCGTGTTGGATACCATGGACGAGTTCCTTAAGCCAGGGCAAAAGGTACAGCCTCGCATCCCACTCTACGCTCCGCAGATTTGCCCTAGGTCTTTAGCGCCAAAGCGGTCAACATGTCTATTGTTTCCCACATCTATTTTCATCGTGCGCATGAAACGTCGCATATCAAGTCGTGTCCGTATGCTGTCGCAAGCTTCGTTGTTGTTGGTGTAGGCTGGGGGCCCTCAGTACCTGCATTGAACTCTTCAGTGTGCTCTGCACATTTGTTACTCATCGCTCTACTGGAACGCGTGACGGGATTCATGTATGGGTATATCATCCGCAAGGTGGCACTTGAGTACAAAGCACGTGTACTAGCGGTGCTTGAGATTGACTCCAAGTGGATCCCCGACAAGCCTCTTGAAGCATATCACTGTTATGGTATCTCCGACACCGTGTTACCCTATGTTTGTCGATATCTCTCACCTTGTGGTTCCCTCTATTTCTGGATCAACCAGGACATCGATGTCTACTGATCAGTGCAGCGATGTGCTTCACAAGTTTCGAAGCTGCTCCACGGCCCGCACGGAGAGCTGCAAGCTGCTCAGGTGTCGTGGACGCGGACACATGCGTGGGCGATTATTGGTTTCGTCAGGTCGAGATTATGTGTGGCGTGATGTTGATGGTCGAGGGGATCGGACAGGAAGCACTTTGTTAGAGCACCCGGGTGTGCAGATGATCTGCATGGAGAGGGGAAAGTATTACCTCGGAGGCAACGTGTATGGTGAGCGATCGCCGACGCAGCTCCCCCCTTGACTCACTCTTCTTGGAAGGATCCGTGGTCTGGTGTATTCGAGTTGTGAGCAAGGAGGGGCAACCGTCGTCCCTCAAGATCTGAGTGGAGAGCTGAGCGCGATCCCTCCTTGCTCGCTCATACCTTCTACCGGCTTTTTCATGGTGGGCGGCAAAGAGGTTTTGGCATGGACGCAGGCCTGGAGCTACCTGCTAGGGACATTCCGTGCGCCACACCATCGGAAGTCCGAGCCCAGCTGCCTAAGAATGCGGTCAGCTCCATCGCCCGTTGTCCACCTCAAGATGACTAACCTTGACGATGATATCATAGCGCCTCAGCCCCAAACCCTAATAAGCAAATCAGGAGCACCGGGCTCGAGTGCAATGCGCACATATTGGCAAGCGTATACTTTCTATCGGCACTTGACGAGGACATGAATGAAAATTCACTTTCTCTTTTGCTCGAATCCTCATTTGCCAAAGGCAGGCACTGCAATACATTTCATTAAAATGATTTTGTAAAGTGTTTAAAATGCATTTTGTGCTTTTTACATGCTTTCTAAATTCATGTTTTTGATGATATGTCCAGACTGTCTGTGCACGTCACCAAAAGGAAAGAGTCCTCTGGGTCGGGAGCGGTGGGAAGAGCAAAAGGAACAGAGCTGAACAGGCGTGTCGCTTCGTGGCTACTTGTACATCCTGTTTGTGTCACGGAGCTACATGTGTCATTCGGCTCTACTGCAGCAGGAGTCACGGATTCTGAAAGTCTGAAACCACAAAAATTCTGTTGCACTCCAATTTGAACATTTCTCTTTTGCTCGAATCCTCATTTGCCATGAAACCAAAGATGAAACTGTGAGGCACACACAAGAAATCTGATCTCTGTCACTGTGACCATGTTAACCAAGCGAAGTAGTAGTCCATGTCTGTGTCCCTCAGAGCCGTCGGGTCGATGTAGTGTTGCACTGCCGAAGAGAACTGTGACCAGCCTCCCAGGAAGCACACTTTCTCCATTGTAACACCTACAGCTCGAGCACACGTCGTGGCGCCCTTCCGGGTGCTGTGTGCAGAAAAGTGACCTCCTTCAGGAGGTCTGCAGTCCAGCTCGCTGAGAGCTAGACCAATCCAGTCATTAGCCACGGAAGCCTTGAAGTTCTTCGGGTCCTCGGGTAGCAGCCAGTAGCTGTCAGGTTGAGTCTTCGCAGAAATGCTCCAAGCTGTGTCACGGTAGAACTCCCAGTGCTCGATCAGCTCCTTCAACAGAGCCACCCCCTTCCAGGGGATCGTAAGGCGTCGCTTCACTCGATGGTGTCGCCGACCCTTCTCCTTCAGCAGCACCACTGAGAACTCCTCGTCGCCACAATGAACGTGCTGCCGTGACAACGAGGTCCCCGTGTCCGGTCTGCCGAAGGTCACGAAGGCCACCACCACGTAGGTCAAGGCTCGCAGTAGCTTCAGCTCCTCAGGCGATCTCGGATTGAACTTCAGCGCTGCTTCGTGCACCCTTCGTACGTGTGCTGCTGGCAGCCACGTCCGCTGGGTCTCGATGTTCTCCTCCTGCTCTGCCAGCTCCGCCTGGATGGTAGCCATCCCCTTCCCAGCTCGGGTCACAGAGCGCCCCTTCGCCGGTCCAGGGTGACCAAGGTCCTCGTGGTAGTTGTTGATGGCGGACAGGTACGGCTGTAATGATGCCGACTGGATGTTCCCGTCCTCCAACAGAGAGGCGATGTACAGCAACACAGTCGCCTCCGACGCTGGCAGCCACGGCCGTTGGTCACGCTCACAAAATAAAATGAATCGCCGTGCCTTCGGTCCGTAGTTGTCCTTCGTCGTGTCCAGCAGTGCCTTTCTCTGCATCGACACCGCCAGTTCGGTGAGCCGGGAAGGTCCCAACTCACTCCTCCACCGCTCACAAAGTGAGCGCGTGAGGAAATTTTGTACAGCACCACCGCGCTTGTACTCTTCGTAGTTGCCTCCGCTGCTCCGCTCGGTGTTCTCGCCGTCCGCGTCTGTAGTCTCGTCCGTGCTGTGGATGATTTTGAAGTTCTCTTCGGACAAGTCTAGCGTCTCCTCGTCGCCGTCGTCGTACAGCACGTGCGCCTTTCCGTCCTCGTTGAACTCCTTCACCACACCCGGGTAGAAGCAGTCATCGTCCTCCCAGAACACCTCGATTTTTGTACCCACGGTCACCTTGCTTGCTGTCGTACTCGTAGCAGAGCTTCTTCGTACTTCAGCAGCGTAGTAACTCACGGGCGCGCCTCGATGAAGAACATCACAGCGTCCCATTTTGAGGGCCCGAGCAGCTCGGACCCTCCCAGCCTGCTCGGAGTGAACAGGTCCCTGCGCCGTGGCATGATCACCACCTCGGTGGCCAGGGCTTCCAGCTCCCTGAACCAGGACTGTCCCGGCCAGTACGGAGCCACCACCGTAGCAGCGGCCCCCTCCTCCCGCAGCTTGTGCGCCACCTCGTCCAGCAGCGCCCACGGGGGGTTCACCCAATTGTTCTCCCCCCGCCAGTCGTACGTCAGAGAGTCCACACCTTCGCACTTCGGGTCTTTCCACGCAGCGTAGTACCGAGGAAGCTGCGCGGAGATCTCGGAAGCGAACCGGTCGACTGTGTAGGGCCCCCACTGCTTGTTGGCCCACACGAACCAGTCTCGATTCAGCCTCCAGTCGTCCAAGTCCTCGCAACGCGAAAGGTTGTCGGCCCACACGTTGGCCTCGCTGCGGATGTACCGAGCCTGCAACTCGATGTCGTGCAGATCCAGTAGCAGCCAGAGTCTCCTCATTCTCCTCATCAGGTCCGGGTTTCTGGAGGTGAAGTGTGACAGCATCGCCACCACCGCCTGGTTGTCGCAGTAGAGTCGTACGACCTTGCCCTCCAGCTCCTGCAAGAACGCCTGTACGGTCTTGTACACGGCCTCCAGTTCTAGGTGCGTAATGTGCCAGCAGCGCATCTCGTCTGGCCAGAAACCTCGCGCGGGGAACTTCAGGTTCAGCACTCCTCCCCACGCCGTCATCGAAGAGTCCGTGTGCACCTTCGCTCTCGTCGGGGATCTCCAGATTTTGCGTCCGTTCCACCTGCTCATCACAGGCAGCCTGGACCACCATTCTAAGTCCCCCCGAGCTGAACGTGAGATTTTTACCTTCGCTCCCCAGCTGCGTTTCTCCGCCAGCACGAAGTAGAGCTCCCGTAGGTAGAGCCGCGCCGCTGGTACTGCCAAGTACACGGATTGGCAGAGTCCCGTGAAGGACGCCAGTCTCCTGGCAGGAATCCACCTCCGATTTCTCGCTGCATCGCACAGGATCTCCTTCGCCTTCGCGTGGATTTTGTGCACCCGTCGTTCTGTCACACGGAATTGTCCCAGCTTCAGGTCCACCTCCAGCCCGAGGTGCTCCACCACCTGCGTTGGCTCCCAGTGGCCCTTCTTCTCGTTCCGCCGTAGGCCAAGTCGATGAAGCACCAGTTGAACTTTTTCTCGACGCAGAAAGCCTTCTCGCTGAGAGTCGACCAGCACCAGAAAATCGTCCATGTACGGTAGCACTCGCATTCCGCTGTGACGGTTCGCGTCCCCGCCAGCACCACCGGTCCTGCGACGGACTGACCATCGCTGTCGTACTGCGGAACCGTCCCGCAGCCTCTTGATTTCTCTGCGATCTTCCGCTGCCTGTGGAGAACGTAGAGCCTCCACCATCACGCGTACGAACTTGCAGAACACCCTCGGAGCGTCGCTCCATCCGAACGGCATCGCTGAACATTGAAGCAGGTCCCCTTGCAGGTCGAACTGCATGAACTTCTGGAAGTCCGGGTGGATTCCCAGCGCGTGAAAACCGTCCTGGAGGTCGAAGCTGAAGCACCAGTCGCCCGGTTTCGCCAGTCTCCTTAGTTTCTTCAGCGTCTCCATCTTCACACGATTTTTTACACACCACTGGTTCAGCCATCGGAAGTCCACCACCAGTCTCCACTTGTTCGTACCCGGTTTCGGCACCAAAAAAGCGCGCGAAACGTGAGATCTTCTCGTCGCTCTCGTCCAGGCCCCGTTCTCTAGCAGCCTCTCCTTCTCCGCGTCCAGCCACACCTGCTGCTGCCGCGTCGCATCCCTCAGTGACACCCCGTGGTCGAACGGAGGTGGAGGCCCGCGCTTCCACCTCAACTTCACCCCGTGAGTAATCCATTGCATCACCTCGGAACTGGCGCCCGCCGCGCGCCATGCTCCCCTCCGCTGTCTCACCCGCTGCTGCAAGGTGAGTTTCCCCCGTCCAGCGCCCGGAGAGGGCTGTTGCGCTGGAGGGGGTGGCGGCACGCACATCACGCATCGGCCGCGGGCTTTCCGCCCCGGCCTTTGCCGCCGCCTTTGTCGGTAGGCTGCTTCGTACCGTCCTTCTCCTTGTTCTTACGCTCCTTCCAGCGCTCACGGTCCCGTGGATCTTTCGGAACCCGCGTTTCCGCGTTGGCCGCGTTCTTGGACGCAATGTTCAGCACTGCTCTGCCGCGGTTCTTGTCGAAGTCGTTCAGCCATTGCTGCAACACCTCGTCCGCCACCACGCCGTCCGCTGCCTGGTAGACCCTGTCCTCCACGAACTGCAGCTTCGCGCGTAGAGCTTCTTGTCCTCCCCGCTGTGAAGAACCCGGCTCCTGCTCCAGCTGCCCGCGCAGTTCCAGCATCGTCCACCGGTTACACAGTAAAGCGTACACGCCGTGGACAGAGTTGGTAACCTCGTGGCAGTGTTTCAGTAAGTCTCTCAGTGACAATCCGACGTCCTCATGTTCGTCCAACGTCAGGTTGCACGCGGTCACCACGTCGTGCAAGTAGGACAGCGCTGGAGCCAGCACCATGCACTCGTACTTCATGGAAGAGTTGGACTTCTTGGAGAGCGAGTCGTACGTCTTGTTGCCGTGTAGGTCGTACAATTGCGGCATCCTCGTTGCCAGTGTCGCCGGACGCGTTGGGAACGGGTTGACGGAGGCTGCTGGCACGTAGTCCAGCTTCTTCCTTCTCTCCAGGAGTTTCTCGGCGGACGTGGCTGCGGATTCCGGGTCAGAAGTCCCAGACTTCGCTGCCACCTTCGCCTCCAGCTCAACGTTGATTTGTGCTAGACGTTGATGATCGGCACGCAGCAGTCGATGATCTTCTGCCTGCTGCCTCTGCATCTCAAGCAGCTCACTCTGCTGCTTTTGCATCGTCAAAATTTGTTGTAACAGCACGTCCTGAGTGGACGGTGCTGCCGGGGAAGGGGAAGTCTGCCCGATGTCAGGCTTCGCCGGGAGGGGAGGGAAATCCTCTGCTGCCTTGCTCTTCGAAGATCCAGCCATTCTCTCTCCCTCAGAGGAGTAACAGTGAAGTCAATCGTACTGTCGTAGTCGCTGTGAAGCCGTCGTTTGAAGTCGTAACGCCGTCCCCGCGACTTCACTGTCAGATCTCCTGTCGTCGTTCGATCGCCGTCGTACAACCAAGTGGTCTAGTCACTACCTACTCTACTGTTTTACCGGTGAAACAGGTGAAGAAAATTTACAAAATCGGATTTGCAGTGTGCCTCACAGAGTACCGTAGGTACCCGTGAAGTTCCTGTTTGCAAGAGCAAAAGGAACAGAGCTGAACAGGCGTGTCGCTTCGTGGCTACTTGTACATCCTGTTTGTGTCACGGAGCTACATGTGTCATTCGGCTCTACTGCAGCAGGAGTCACGGATTCTGAAAGTCTGAAACCACAAAAATTCTGTTGCACTCCAATTTGAACAATACCCGCTGCTCACATATTCGCTCATGCTTGCTTACTTGCACTCGTAGCTTACAGGGCATGTTCATTGTTGGACCTTGTTACTCTCTCGTGTAGCTTGCCCTCTTAGCATCCCTATACTCGTGTAGCTTGCCCTCTTAGCATCCCTATACTCGTGTAGCTTGCCCTCTTAGCATCCCTATACTCGTGGCGTGATCGTCTTCGGTTGCTGGCCCTGCCTCCGTGAGTTGTGTGAAAGCGCCCTTTTTCAAGTCTGGCAGTTTTTGCAGTGAAAGCTCTCCGCGATTGAATGTGAGCCTTGGCAATATTCGGGGGAAAGGGGTGGGAACTTCCTGCAGGATGTGGTCGGCTTCCAGTGTCGAAATCCCATCCACTGCGCGCACTACCAGCTCTTCACTCGAGCGCTCCAGGCTGCCAACGTCCGCCCGGGCGCAACATGTCTCGTCCATCCGACGTGTGGGCCGACCCAGGATGACGACATTCCAGGTACACGCGCCAGGTGTGCATAGTTGCATTGAATGAGATGCTGCTCGCGCAAGATGATGACGCAGGGCGCTGTTTGCTGCTCGCCAGGCATCGTGCGGTATCTTACGTATGAAGTGCTGAAGGCTGAGGTGGGAAACTCCAGCATTCAGTGGGCATACCTCCCTTACGCCATGCACATGGTGAGCCCTCCGATGCAGGCATCGTCTATCCCATATGAGGTTGCTTGCTCTCTTCCCACGGCCTCATTCGACCGCACTTTCTTTGGCCTGGACTGGCATCCGCCACGTGGCCGGTGTCGTGCCAAAGTCTCAAGCCGGGAAAGTGCAGGCCAGGAGGAGCACACGGCATGATTTGCAGGGTTGGGTATGTGGAGATGAATCGCAGGCCGGCCCTCGGGAGGCCCTGCAACACATGATCATACGGTAAGTGGTCCCTGCTTGTTTGATGTGCCCCATGCGACAAACCTCCGGAATCCAGCCAACACGGCGCGATGACGTGATGCGATGCGGATGTACAGGAAGAACTACGGTTGTACACATTTCATTATCGGCCGAGACATGGCCGGCTGCAAGAGCTGCATCTCAGGAAAGGACTTCTATGGTGAGTTCACCCAATGAAGAGGGCCACGGCTTCGAATCTTCGTGGTCCAGATCGGCCAGTGCTCACATTGTGGTGCGGGTTGCGCACGGACAAGCCCAAATCCGAGGTTGCCGTCTTGAAATTAGCTACAACGAAAGCATCGGCAACACTGTCCGTTAGTTAATCTTGAGCTCCATGGCTTGCGACCTCACGCCGTCCGATGGCTTACAAATCCCTTGACGTGATCAGGCCTTCGACTCCCCTTAGGCCCCCGGTGCCGCTGCCGCCACCGCTGGCACCTCAAGCGTTTTCGCACGGGGTATATGTTGGGACCACCCACAAGCGCAAGGGAGGTCCGGGGCTTCTGGGTCCTTTGCAAGGGTATATGAAAATCAACTCTGTTTTACCTAAACTCTGGTTTCGCGGGGGTATATGAAAATCAACTCTGTTTTACCTAAACTCTGGTTTTGCGGGGTTATATTAAAATCAACTCTGTTTTACCTAAACTCTGTTTTTGCGGGGGTATATGAAAATCAACTCGGTTTACCAAAACTTTGTTTTTGCAGGGGTATATGACGCTCAAGAGTTTGCGAAGAAGCACGCGGAAGAGCTCGGCATGCAGACGGTGCCGTCATTAGACTTGGTGTACACCGAGGAGGAAGGATATATCACGGCTTCAGAGGCTGCTGAAAGACACCTCACACCGCTTAAGCTTTCAGGAACTAAATTTCGGCAGGTGCGGCCTGGGTACAGCCATTCCCATCTATGTAATATAGAATGTGATATGGCCATGGTGCTGGTTGCCTGGTGGAATTCCGTGGCGGAGCTGGCAACTCTTCGTTGAAGGGATAATAGGGAGCTCGTGCATAGTCCTCTGTTGTCGTCAACGCTGAGGAAATGCCCATTAAGTGGAACCCTCTCCTGTTTTGTGCTTGCGGAGCATTGGTATTACGCATGGCATTCCCTTCCCATATATGCTGAAGAGACCTCGGAACATGGCAACCATGTCCACGACATTCTGCAGGGCATCGATGCGCGATGCCCTCCCTGTATCATCACTCCTGGCGCAGGAATGACTGGGGTATTCTCTTGTCAATTCTGGCGAGACATGAACACGTGATACCATCGCTATGAAGTGCCAGTAGGACATAAATCCATGGCGCCACACTTTTTTTCTTTCCAGTGATACATCTTGTCAATGACGCTGGTGGCGAGATGGCTATACACAACGCCACTGTCAGGCAACTTATCCCCACCACTGCTGCCTAATGCCATACAAGAAGCTGCCATATACGCACTTAGCAGAAAGTTAAGTGTCGAGCCTACTTGGTTGTCATCCATGTCCGTTTCCTAATTGATTGATCGATGCGCATGCACCTAGCTCAAGGGCGCCTCTGGCAAGATGGATTGAAGGCATCATGACGGAATGTTGGGTGAGGAACGTGCTTCAGATGCTCCGGAATGGGGAAGAAATTCCAGAATGGTTCGCCTTTAAATCAGTGGTTACGGTGCTGAGGGAACATGTATCATCAAGCAAGTGAAGATCATGAACGTAATCTGCAGTAATCTAGTAAGAATAAGAGTAAGGATGATAGGCGTTGACGTTGAGATATGAGATAAGCAAGCATTGATGATAAGCTTGCAACATGTAACATCTCCTTAGCCTCTGTCACATAGGTATTCTTCCAAATCCAACTTGATGGGCATTAAAGAGAGGGATGTGATATTCTTACCTCCCTTATTGCTGCCTTAGTGTGCGTGTGCTTATCCTTGCAACTCCTTTGGCACCCCGTAGCCACAGGAGACTGCACTATGTACCCACGCCGGGGATCAAAGGATTCAGCACACACTTCGGGACACTCATCCGAATTCTCCGGAGCTCACTAGTGAAGAATGGGACCCCCTAAGCCTCGCTGAGCCACCCGAGCCCCTCTGCATCTGCACCGCCAGCGCACTGCCGCCTTGTGCCTGAAGCCGGCTCATCCCTGCCCCCCGAGCTGCGCGAGCCATATCTCCACCACCAAGCCCACGCGCAAGACCACCCCTCTGCTCCCTGAGCCTCACTGGGCCACCTGAGCCCCTCTGCGGCTGTCCTGCCGGCGCACTGCTGCTGTGTCTCTGGAGCCGGCTCACCTCCGCCAATCGAGCCACCCCTCCACCACCAAGCCCACATCCCACATCACCCCGCTGCCCCCTACAGCCTGGTCTCAAGAGAGCTTGCCCCCCCACGCCACGGCCAGAATGCCCAAGCGCTGTCCCAAGGGGCTGAGAATGATAAACTGGGTTGCCCTCATCCAAACTTGCGCATCCGCCACCGACTTGCGCCTGTAGCCCTCTACCCCTAGCACCAACTCCCCGTGACTGGAGCCCTTGCGCTGATTGCCTTGCGAGGTGGCCGCGAACTTGAGCAATGCGCTCCACACTTGCGCTGTAACTGTCACGCCGCACTGTTCCTACTTGGGGTCCCATCCCCACAGTTGCCTGTGTGTCCCAAGCCCTCCCGGTGGCCGATAGTTCACCATCCGGTCGTCGCCTTCCCGACAGCTGCTCACTGTTAGTTCCGGCACGGCCAGCAACCTCGCCCGGTGGGCACGGCAGCTGATGAGATGCCGTATGCTGCCGTGCAACCTGTTGTAAGTGGTCATCGCTGCCGGGATGGGCCCCCAGGCTCTGAGGGGCCCGGCGTGTGTCAACTCCACCCGCGGACCTCCCCACATCTCCCCCGTCATCCTCATCAGTTCCCCCCATGCCATCAACCCCCCCAAGAAGGCCGGCCACCCGCCTGCTCGCCCCCATCAAGGTGGCCACCCCTCCCTCAGCCAAGGCCATTGCTCGCTCCGGCGAGGCCCCACTCTGCTCCTGAGTCCAGACCCCACTCTCCGGGCCCGGCGACAAAAGGTCATCCCACTCATTCAAGATATCCTCGACACTTGACGCCGCCTGGCTTAGCCCGCCTATGCCTGCCCGCGCCCCTCCAGATCGCGCCTCGGCGGTGCCCCCTCCTTGACCCCCCACAGTGCCCAGATGCTCCACCTCCCGCCGCACGTCCTCCATGCTCTCCAAAAGCCTCGATGCCATCGCGCCTGCCTCGCCTGCCTCACCGGAAGCCTGCCCAGACCGCTTACGCTGCGTTCCCTCAGATTCCTGCGTCCCACCGCCAGACCCATCCTGCGTGGCATAGTCTGTCTCCTCGAACGCGTCCTCCCACGCTCTGTCCATCAGCGCCAACCTCTCCGCCCCTTCCCGTCGGTCCGCCTCCCCCCGATCCAGGTCCGGGCCCGTGCCTCCCCTCACACGTCCTCCGCCAGCCCAACGCCACCCACTTTCGGCTGGACATCGCCCTACAAGTAGAGATGTGTGTGTGTGTCGGTGTATCTTGTCACGGCCCCGCCCTGCTCTTGATTTGCTTTTCACATCCACTGGGATGATGATGGGCTGGCTTTTGTTGGCCGATCTCATGCCGTTCAGTGTGAATGGGTTTGCCACTGGGGGGCATGCCAGCAGGGTCCGCTTACTCCGTAACCCAGAGACCAACAATTGTTTGGCGACGATCGGTCACATCGTATCATCTTTCCATGCTGCTTTGCATTTGGGTTGGGAATATGTATGCGTTTGTGGTATCTCGTCACGGCCCCGCCCTGCTCTTGATTTGCTTCTCACATCCACTGGGATGATGGTGGGCTGGCTTTTGTTGGCCGATCTCATGCCGTTCAGTGTGTGTGACCGTGAGCCACTGGGGGGTATGTCAGCAGGGTCCGCTCACTCCGTAACCCAGAGACCAACAGTTGTTTGGCGATGATCGGTCACATCGTATCATCTTTCCATGCTGCTCTTGATTTGCCTCTCACATCCACGGGGATGATGGTGGGCTGGCTTTTGTTGGCCGATCGCATGCCGTTCAGTTTGTGTGTGTGTGTGTGTGTAATTCCATGACTGGTGGTTGACAGCCACTTTATGGGGTACTGGCATCTCGTTGTGAACGGGGACGGCCACTGGAATGATTTGGATGATGGGATGTGGCTGTCCCTGTGGTACCCTTCTGACGGGTACTGCCTCTTTGAGTGCGTCGGGGATTCGTCTACGGCTCGCTTTTTGGGAGTGTCTTGGATTCGTCTGACGCTAGCTCCCTCTCCGTGTACAGTGCTCATGGTTATTACACATGCCGGGGGACTTGTGTTCTTTGACCTTGATATGAAGTACTGGCGGATCGCTGTGAACGGGGACGGCCGCCGGATGGAAGTGGGTTTTGGGAGGCGGTTATCCCTGTGGTGCCATTCTGGCGGGCACTGCCTCTTGGAGAGCTCGGTAGATTCGTCTGTCGTGCTGCGAGGAGAGGCAGAAGGTGGTGATGTACACCTTCTGTGTTTTCCCTTGAATTTTGTGGGGAGCACTTAGGTGCCCGCATGTTTTCTTTTTTTGACATGGGGTGTCCATGCTGTGTGGTGTGACTGCATTCATGACATAACCATGGACCAACAGGTCCCATCCATCGACCGGGAGCCACTGGGGGGCATGCCAGCAGGGTCCGCTTACTCCGTAACCCAGAGACCAACAATTGTTTGGCGACGATCGGTCACATCGTATCATCTTTCCATGCTGCTTTGCATTTGGGTTGGGAATATGTATGTGTTTTGTGGTATCTTGTCACGGCCCCGCCCTGCTCTTGATTTGCTTCTCACATCCACTGGGATGATGGTGGGCTGGCTTTTGCTTGCCGATCTCATGCCGTTCAGTGTGTGTAATTCCATGGTTATTGCACATGCCGGGGGGCTCGTGTTCATAGGCCCACATATGGGGTACTGGCACTTCTTTGTGGACGGGGACGACCGCCGGTTGGAAGTGGTTGTTTGGATGCGGTTGTCCCTTTGGTGCCTTTCTGGGGGCCACTGCCTCTTGGAGAGCTTGGTAGATTCGTCTACCTTTGCTACAAGGAGAGGCGGAGGGTGCTGATGTCTACGTTTTGTGTCTTTTCTTGATTCTGCGGGGAGCACTTCGGTGCACGCACTTGTTCTTTTCGTTCACTATTGGATATGAGCGCGTAGGTGTCCGTGTTTGGGGTTTCCCCCCATCAGTCGTCCATGCCGGCGACAAATGGAAACATTTTTGGGGGTTCCCAGAGCGAGTACGGGAGACCTTGGTGAAGCGGCGCGCACCACAGCTGGGGATCCCCCGTCTGGTTTGAAGCCTTTAGCTTGCCTGGGCTTGAGCACTGGATTGGAATATTTCCATGACGGACCTACGGTGCAAAGCTAGATGAGCTCCCAACTATCCCACATTTTCGGTTATGATTCGTGTTTGCGATGGGTTCGCTTTCCGCTTGGTTTGGGATGTGTCGAAGTGAATGGTCTCTTGCCACGGCCCCGCCCTGTTCCAGAATGCTTCTCACTCCACTGGGATGATGGTGGGTTGGCTTTTGTCGGCGGTATGGGTAGTAGACAGCCCTAACCCTATATTTAGAAGTCCGTCCACAAGTAGTGGTTGTGGAGAGGAATGACAACCGGGGTAGGAGTGCGGTGTACAGTTGTTCGGGTTAACCGGCCGAGCGAGTTTTAGGTATCTAACCTCACAAATTATTTTATCACTTACAAGATATCTTTTCCGAAAACCTAGTGCGGTTATGATATATTCGATAATCACTTCCGAGGGATACCGTTAGCATCCTGTTATGACATGGTACTACACACCAAATACAACCGGAATCATGCCCCAAAAGTCACTACATTTATCGATGTGTTCAGCAGTCTCGCACACGAAAGGCGTTTTTCACAGGTTTTTGCGATCCTAGCGGAACGAGTGAGGCGCTACGTGATGATGTTCGGTTAACAGTGTGGCACCGATCTGGTTTCTCCCACTAAATGCCCACCCGCCTAGAATACACTCGAGAAGATGCATACCCACCACAAGAATGAAAAAAACCCTCAGGCCCTTCTGCCATCATGGAAAATCGGCTTTGATGGTCTCGCTTGGGATGCCTACGTGGACCCGATAACAGGCATTGGCAGAATCGTTTACGGAAATCCCCCCTTTGATGGGAAAGATAAGGGCAAATCTTCGGCGGTTATGACTACCTTGGAAATGGGACATAAAGCGGCCAACACCGTTTCTGGATTTTCAGGAACATGGATTCTTCCGCTGTCTCCCAAAAACCAAAAAAGATGGTTTGATAAAGGCTTTAAACTTGTTTTCAGATTCCCGCATAACACTATTCCATTTATCCCACATGGCTATTGGACGGGTGATGACCCCTACGTTCTTCCAGGTGGCGGATGCTATAAGGATGACTTTTCGGATGTCGTTATCATAGCTATAGACAGTGCACCCAGTGATACTCAACCAGCCTTTGACTGGAGGCCTACACAGAAAAAGATTGCCAGATGGTTCCTTAACGTCCTTCCCAAGTCCAGAGTCACAAAGAAGAGGCTGGAATACACAGGAGTCAGCCCTGATATTTGGAATAAAGTTCTAAACGAAAGCGACAAGGTGCTTCCCTCTTCGCTTTGCCCATGGCCTAGTCAAGACCCTCCTTATCATCAGAGTGATATTGAGCCTTATTATGGTGGTCACCACGACACGACAATCACCAATGCAAATTCCAAGCCCTTCATAAGCACCGTGAAATGGCCCAAAGTTCTCACTCTCATGGGATACCTCCCTCCTCATTTTGGTACTGTCCTCTACACGATAGGTGTTCCCCGTGGTAAGATTAAACCACTCCTTAAAAAACTTTCAAGAATTTGTAGGCAACACACCAAAAATAGGCGAGACGTTTTTCTGTTAAACACTACCACCACCTTAAACACGGACCCGCATACAGTTGACATCTCGAGCAATGAAACCATGACAGAAACAGAAGCCGTGCAACAGTCAAACGACTTCCTTCAAACCCTCCTGCAATAAATTTCAAAAGTCTTGCAATTTAAGATGGTTTCGTCTCCCCAAGGGGAGGGGCCGTCCCCCCCCTCCCCTCCCCCGCCAACCCCCCTCTCCCCCGCCCACCACGACCACCTTCCTCAACGTCTCCAAAACCCCCCTTAATTCTTCGACTTCCCTCCCCACCGCTCAGATTCAGCCACCCCTCCACCCACCCGGCCATGGCTGTTTCTCCATCTTCTAGAGTTTTTTATTGCCTAGCACTTAGCTTTTTCTCTAGATGTCACCCCGCTATAGCAGAGGGAGTAGCCCCCTGGTGTTTTCACTAGCCTGCTTTGTGACAGAAAGGGTGATATGAGGGTATATATATAATGGATATATATACGCGGTAAAGTCACAGAGTCACACAGTGCCGGGTGCTCGGAAACGGAATAGCATAAAACTAAGAAGGCAGACATACGGACTGACTAACTAGAGAAGGCTAACGTGACGGAGACACGGTCACGGGTGACACATGCCACACACAGTGAGGGGTGACGCAAGGAGAAGCAGGCCCCCATACAGTGGGGGGGAAATCGGCTTTCCCGTGACTGCGTGACACCACATCACCCCGAAGGTGTGAGTGGCAATCCCAGAGCGAGCAAACCCTAAAACCTAAACCCAATGTCACTTTATGTCAAAGTTCAACGAAGGGCCCATTGCGGCCAGCTAACAACTGGCAAGATGCGGTCAAACTTTGCACGAAGCTAATTGTGGCTAAGGTTAAAGCTAGTTGGTTGCGATGTGATCGTGCTTTCACTGAGTGGTGGCGGCGGTGTTCTCGAAGATGTCGAGGGGCATCCATGTGATAAATTAACCAACCCCTGTGCGGTGCTAGAGCCAAAAGTAGCCTGGCACCACCAGAGCGAATGCGTCGATGAGAAGGGGCTGGGGGGGTGGAAGGTGAAAAATGCGGTAAGGGGGCGCGATCGAGCGCATTGGGAATGGCTCGAAAGGAACGATGGTGAGGGGCGAAGTGGGCGTGGCAACATCACCACACACCACTAGATGGTGAACAGGTGGGGTGCAAGGCGAGGGCGAAGGGAGTGGAGGGACGAAGTCGAAGGAGTCAAAGCACTCGTTGTTGATGGCGAACGCGATGGACTCGAGTTTGGTGCTTGGTGCGTAAGCACCACCAAGCACCACCAGACCACAGCCAAAGGGAAGATGTCGTCGTCGAAGCAAGTCCAGTGCAGACCTAACCGCGGCCATGCGCGCACGCTGGCGTAGCGAGGCCATGATCTCTGCGGCTGCAAAATCTGGAAGGCGCGTCGATAGGGTTTCGTGGGTGAAAGGTAACTCCTCGAAAAATATACCAAATCAAGTGATGGAGAAGTCAAATTGGGGTGAAATTTGACGAGGAAAACGGGGGTAATGTTAAAAACGTCGTACGGTAACCCGTATTCCCGCCAGAAGGGGTGCTGCTGGTCAGAAAGTCGAGTGGACGTTCGGGTTGATGGTCATAACGTAACTTCATGTAAAATTAGAAGGAAGTTTGGCCGAAGGAAATCGCGGAGAACCAATCTCGTTGACGGTAGGCAGCCCACGATGTGAAATAAGGAAATCGGGTTGAGGTTAATGCGCTCAAACCGGAAGGCAAGTAGCCGGCCATGGTGAAGGAACAAGAGGGAAAGAAGGAAGTTTGGCCGAAGGAAATCGTGGAAAACCAATCACAGACGGTAGGCAACACACGAAGTTGGACAGGGAAGTTGGGATGAGGCAGTTGCACTCAAACCGATGTAAGTCCGAAGGAAGTAAGAGGGAAAGAGGGAATTTTGTAGAATTGGCGTGAAGCCAAAGCGAGTTGATGCCTACCGAAACACCACTTAGCGTGAAGTGGGTCGATAACCTGACAAAAGGGTGATATGAGGGTATATATATAATGGATATATATACGCGGTAAAGTCACAGAATCACACAGTGCCGGGTGCTCGGAAACGGAATAGCATAAAACTAAGAAGGCAGACATACGGACTGACTAACTAGAGAAGGCTAACGTGACGGAGACACGGTCACGGGTGACACATGCCACACACAGTGAGGGGTGACGCAAGGAGAAGCAGGCCCCCATACAGTGGGGGGGAAATCGGCTTTCCCGTGACTTTGCAGGGATACCGCACTCTCAGGACTTTGTCCCCTTTGCTAGCGTAAATGTTTTATTATTATTTATTATTATTTTATTTTTTTATTCTCCCCCTGACGCATTATAAATGGTCTACCCCTTGAAGAACTTGATGCCCTTTGCAACGGACAGATCCGGCGCGGGGTCATGGTCACGGCCACGTCCTATCACAGGAAAAAGTTCTTCAAAACGTTGAAAAAATCGATTCTGGAGGCTCGTGGCGTGGTCTCAACAGCGAGACACGACGTACGGCGTATTAAGACCATATTTAAAAACGCGACGGATATAAAATCCAAGATTAAATACTTATAGCGTTAATATAGGGATTGCTTATATGCAGCCGCCCCGGAACGTGCAGGTGCAATTAAGGGACATCAATGCCTGCCGGAAGGGCATTCTGAAGGTTTGAGGTAGTCGAGGGCTTAGGTCCTCCCAAACGGTCTTTGGGGATTTGCGTGAATCCAATTTCTCGCAAAGATTTGGCATGCTACTTCTTTACATCATCTCTAGAGATGTACGAATGCAGCTGTTCCCATCGGTTTCTCGCAACGCCCCAAGTAACGTTTGTTCAACAGCCCATATGGACGTACTTGCTGCGTTGGTTTGCGTATTTAGTAACTTACACGCGCCATCCCGGATGTGCCGCGGGGCTCGAAGCGTGTGAACCAAATGACCAAATGAAACACAGATGCACACATACAGCGTTGAAAATATGTTTAAGTCGTTGTTATTACTATTTCTTAGCGTTCCCTTCGGCAGGATACCGAAGGGAATGCCGTTTTGCGGATGCCGGTTCCCGCTTCCGCCACACGAAGCGGGGAATCCGGGATCTGCTTCCAGTCACCGAATCTGTGCGGGGATGCTTCCTAGCGTTCATAATACCTTATATTAAACATTATTCGCTTCTAATATATCGCGAAGAGTTATCAATCTCTTCATTAATCTACCCTGCTGCACTAGGTTTTCACAGTGTAAAGCGCTTAAGAAGCGCGAGCGGAAGCGGACAGATTCCAGAAAGATACCGGTGCGATTTCGATAACGGTTTAGATGTCCTTCTGATTTAATCGAACGGCTGTACGGAATTTGTAAACAATGAAAAATATAATTCGCATCTGAGGAATCGAAAAGGAATCCGTCGCGCTTTTCATTACACTCTTAGGCCCGTGCTACACCGGATTTTGGTACACTGTCGCGAAGCAAATAAGATTCGTTTCGCCGGGTCATACAGTCTCCGTATGACCCGGCGATCATTTTCAGACGAATTATTAAATCTATAAATTACAGTCCGCGGGATCTGATTAAAATCGACATTCGCCTGATCGAACGTGCGAAACGACTTAAAAAGGAATATTTCGGGCAAACGTTCGTCAGTCCTACGTGGACAACATCATAAAAACGTGATTGACTCTGCACACACCGGGATGCGTGCAGAGAGAGAAACTTATGATATTATTTCGGGCGAGCGGAAGCATATGGACACTCCACGTCGAAAACTAGACGACCCCATCTTGAACAGTGTCTGTGATTGGAAAATACAGCATATTCTAGTCCAGCGATACACGATCTTGGCATTCCAGTTTGCCGGTGGTCTCTCTGAACCGTTCCCGACTTTTTGATCTGATGATCCAGGATTTGTCCCGGGCGACATTTGGGTAACATTTGGTGCAAATGTTGTCCAACATTTGGGACCTCGATGTCGAGGTCCCAAATGTTGGACCATTATTTGCTTTTTGGCATTTCACAAATAATGACCTCGCATGACAAACGAAATGTTCGCCGGATGACAGTCGCGACAGGAGCCAATGAAATCGTTGCGATCAAAACATTTGCTTTACCAAAATCCGGTGTAGCACGGGCCTTAATACGCCGTACGACGACGAGAGTGGAGAGAGTGTTCCAGTCGAGTGTTGGGTCGGAATCGCGAGACGGTACAAGCGACTCTACACTTTCATGGCAATCGTTCCTCTAAACGCAAGGGTCAGAGTTTTCAAGGTATAGTAAGACTATAACTATGGGTAAAGGCGGAACTAAGTTTGAGGGAGATCAGATAGGCCATCGAGCCGGTCGGTCAAGAGCATGGTCAGGAAAGGCCGCTCGCGACGCTATGTTCGACTTTCAGCGGACGGGATACCATCCCTGCCAAGAGGTGCCCTCTTTTCTGATACTCCTGAAGAAGTTGGCCGACCTAGATCCAAGGACTAAGCACTGACGATACTCTCGGTAGCTATATGTTGCAGGACGAACATGCAGACGATGAACGAGCAGCCTACGATGATGGCCAAAAGCTACCACATAGAAATGCAAAGAGAGAATGCGTTTTCCTGAGCATATCTCACCAAGACGAACACGTTGGTAAGTCACGATATAGCAGCTGGCCCTTGCCTTGTGCTGAAGTTTACACTTTGGGTGCCGTTGTACTCCTTATGCTTCAGCTGCAACTACCTCTGACTTCAAAGAAATACACATTTCAGCACACCTTACTAAAACGCAGGTCACTTGAGCATTGAGCTTTACGAGGATCTTGTGCCGATTGCAGCTCGAACTTTCAGGTATTATATTTAGGGACTTCATTGCCTGCCCAAAATGCGTTCGGATTTAAGGATCGCCCTCTCACGTATGGCAGTTGTTCTCCTTACGATGTATTCCGAGTAAGGACTGCGATTATAGCTTCCGCTTTTTTGCGCTTTATTCATCTTCTATACACTATCCCGCCCGTTTTCTGCGGGGCACTAGTGACTCATAACTATTTAACGGGCTGATATCGGTGGCTGCTATTGTTCGCACGCAATATTTCGCACTTGCATGGACAATCCCGAGGGATCCCCTGTTATCCACTACACTTACGTCGACTCCCCTCGACCTGCTGATGTTCAACGTGTCTCGTGTGCTCTTTTGCTGTTCTCGTGTCCTGTGGATTCCTTGCGTATTCTTCTCCGTACGCTCCGAGCAAGTTCCCATAGCGTCAGGGCACAACAGGTTCCGCACCTGCGCCGCACCTGCGCATTGCCTTCAAATGCTCGCGTTTGCCGAGACGCTGCGTCTCACGCAAGCATACTTGGGTTCTGCTCCAGGCTGCTTTGCACCGGCGCGGGCTCGGATGGTGTTACTGCGGGGGCGTGTTACCGGGGAAGCGAGTTCCACAAACTGAGATTGGTGCGTTGAGCCCTTCGAGCCTTCTGCTGAAAGCTCCCGTTGAGAATTGTCACCGCGCGACTTGTTACTCCTCGTACTCCTGCACCGCGACCATTCTTCTGGAGGGCCACACCACCTCTCTCG